>CAUYRH010090293.1:0-163150 GCA_963574655.1 Perodicticus potto
ATTAAATCATAGCTGTGTACATTAATGCAATCATGGGGTACAATGTGCTGGTTTTATATGCAATTTGAAATATTTTCATCAAACTGGTTAACATAGCCTTCATGGCATTTTCTTAGTTATTGTGTTTCTTCTTTATTTTCAAAGATTCTATTATAGTTTGCCTGTTGTGTCTCAAACTTTATTTTTGAAAAAGTCACAGACTGGAATAAGAAATACATGAATGAAACTGGGTGTAGTAGCTCACACTTATAATCTCAGCACTTTGGAAATCTGAGGCAAGAGGATGATTTGAGCCCAGAAGTTCAAGACCACCTTGAACAACATAGTGAGACCCTGACTCTAAAAAAATAACAATAATTAGCTGGAAGTGGTGGTGCATGGTGTAGTCCCAGCTACTCCAGAGACTGAGGTGGTGGGATCACTTGAGCCCATGAGTTCGAGGCTCTGGTGAGCTATGATGATGTCAGTGTACTCCAGTCTGGATAACAAAGCGAGACCCTGTCTCAAAAAACAAAACACCAAGAAGAAAAAGAAATACATGAATGAGACTCCAGGATGAGGAAGTGAGTAGGAAGGCACCCATAGTGGGTATGCAGGGACACTTCACTTTATTGCACTTCACAGATGTTGCATTTTTACAAGTTCAAGTTTTTTTTTTACCAATTGTGGCAATTCTGTGTTGAGCAAGTCTATCAACACCATTTTCCCAATAGTACATGCTCACTTCATGTCTCTGTGTTATTACTTCAAACTTTTTCATTATTATTATTATTATTATTATATCCATTGTGGTGATCTGTCTTCAGTGATCTTTGACGTTAATATATGAAACAAGCTCATATAAGATGGCAAACTTAAAGGACAAATGTTGTCTGAGTTTTCACTGATCCACCAACCAATTTCTTTCTCCCTCCTCAGGCCTCCCCATTCAATATTTCAATATTGAAATAAAGCCAATCAATAACACAAAGATAGGCAGTTAAGTGTTCAAGTGAAAGGAAATGTTGTACATCTCTCATTTTAAATCAAAAGGTAGAAATGATTAAGCTTAGTCATCAGGTATGTTGAAAGACTAGACAGGCCAAATATAGGCTTCTTGTGCCAAACAGCCAAGTTGTGAATGCAAAGGGAAAATTCTTGAAGGAAATTAAAAGTGCTGCTCCAGTGGACCTATCAATGAGAAGAAAACATAACAGCCTAATTGCTGATTTGGAGAAAGTTTCAGTGGTCTAGAATGGAAGATCAAACCAGTCACAACATTTCTTTAAATCAAAGCCTAATCCAGAGCAAAGCTGTATCTTTCTTCAATTGTACGAGGCCTGAGAGAGGTAAGGAACTGCAAAAGAAAAGTTAGAAGCTACCAGATGTCGGTTCGTGAGGTTTAAGTAAGTTAGTTACCTCCATTATCTAAAAGTTCAAAGTGAGGCAGCAAGTGCTGATGGAGGAGGGCAGCAAGTTGTCCAGAAGACCTAGCTAACTAAGATAGTTAATGAAGGTGGCCACACTAAACAATAAATTTTCAATACAGGCAAAACAGCCTTCTATTGGAAGAAAATGTCATCTAGGACTTTCATAGCTAAAGAGAAGTAAATGCCTGGCTTCAAAGCTTCAAGGACAGGCTAACTCTCTTGTGAGGGGCTAATTTAGCTAGTGACTTGAAGTTGAAGCCAATGCCCATTTACCATTCTGAAAACCCTAGGGCCATTAAGAATTAGGCTAACTCTACACTGCCTGGGCTCTAGAAATGGAAAAACAAAGCCTGGATGACAGCACACCTGTTTACAAGATAATTTACTGAATATTTTAAGTCACCTATTGAGACCTACTACACAGAAAAAAAAATTCCCTCAAAATATTACTACTCATTGATAATGTGCCTGGTCACGCAAGAACTGTGATAGAGAAGTAAGAGGAAATTAATGTTTTCATGCCTGCTGACACAACATCCATTCTGCAGCCCATGAAACAAGGAGTCATTTTGATATGCAAGTCTTATTTAAGAAATACACATTATAAGACTATAGCTTCCATGGACAGTGATTCCTCTGAGGGATCTGGGCAAAGTAAATTGAAAACCTTCTGGAAAGCATTCACCATTCTAGGTGCCATTAAGAACTTTCATGGTTCACAGGAGGTCAAAATATCAACATTAACAGGAGTTTGGAAGAAGTTGATCCCAGCCTTCAGGGATGACTTTAAGGGGTTTAAAGCTCTATGGAGGAAGTGACTGTGGATGTGATGGAAATAGCAAGAGAACTAGAATTAGAAGTGGAGCCTGAAGATGGGACTGAATTGCTGCAATCTCATGATGAAACTTGAAAAGATGAAGAGTTGTTTCTTATGGATGAGCAAAGAAAGTGGTTTCTTGCAACGGAATCTACTTCAGGTGAAGATGCCATGAACATTGTTGATATGACAACAAAGGATTTAGAATATGACATAAACTTAGTTGATAAAACAGCAGCAGCATTTGAGAGGATTGACTCCAATTCTGAAAGAAGTTTTGTGGATAAAATGCCATCAAAAAGCATTGGATGCTAGAGAGAATTCTTTCATGAAAGGAAGAGTCGATCAAAGTGGCAAACTTCACTGCTGTCTTAATTTAAGAAACTGCTACAGCCACCCTGGGCTTCAGCAATCACCACCCTGATCAGTCCACAGCCAGCGACATCAAGGCAAGACCCTCCACCATCAAAAAGATACAATTTGCTGAAGGCTCAGATGATTTTTAGCATTTTTTAGCAAAAAACTATTTTTGAGTTGGGATATATATATTGTTTTTTAGTCAGAACAATCTTTCACAATTTAAAAAGTACAGTGTAGTGTAAACATAACTTTTACATGCACCAAGAAGCCAAAAAATTTGTGTGACTTGCTTTATTATGATATTTGCTTTATTGAGTGGTCTGGAATAGAACTCATAATATCTTCAAGGTAAGCCTGTATAGGCCTTCTGAGGGGGCAATTCAATGAACCCCTCTGGAGTGAACTTGAGATGGATGTCTCTGTTGGTCACCACCAATGATGGTAAGCTCATAAAGTCACTCGTTCTGTCTTTGGAAAACTCTGAAAGGCATGCATGCATTTCTTTCTTGTTTAGGTCAACCTCCTACCCTCTGTTCTGGAAATCTCAGGTCTGCCCTCTGGAGCCTCCAAAACACACTTGCTCCTCTTCCTCCCAGGGGGAGCTGTGCCTACACCCGCAGGTGAGTCTCAGGATGTACCTTGAGACATCTCTCCGCAGGCCAGGCTTCCCTGTGGCTTCCTTCACAACCCTTCTCTTGGGCCACTTCCCCAGGCTGTTTCAGAGCCTGCTTTTGTTAAGCACTCACTGTGTGCAGCTGCATGATGACACACTGTACCCTTGTTCATCCTCAAGGCCTTGGCCACAGACTATCTAACATTGTTGAACTTCACTGTCTCCTTTACATAGTAATAAGAACATGCTCACTAGAGGCCAAGCACTTTACAAACATTATCCCATTTATCTTTAAAAACCTCTCTGAGGGAGGGGTAGGGAATGACCAGTTTGAATAGAATACACCGGTCATTAATAGGACCTTCTGGGGTAATAGCTTCACCTCTGAGGGAAATGGAATCCAGTTCAGAGTTTTGAGTGGAAAAAAGATACAATTGGATTTATGTTTTAAAAGCATCATCTAGATGTTGTGTTGAAAACAGTCCTAGAGCAGATAAGAAAAAATGAGCTTCAGAGTGGTTAGGACATGTACCAAAAAACCCCTTGGTTGGAAGTAGCAGGTGGAATTTGAAACCAGGTCTCTCTGACTACAAAACCACTTGGTACTAGGGCTCTAGTACTTTCACTTACAAATCTCCTTCATCTCAGGTGACCCTAAGAGGAAGATGTTAGTCTTACCATTATGATGACAATAGGCACAGCCTTCTTCAGTTTATAACACATCTTCATATTCTGAATCTCCTATGAACACCACACATACCCACCAACTGCCATCAGCCAAACAGTGTTGATTACCCCCATTTGGGAGATGAGAAACCTAAGGCTCCAACTCCATGGAAGAGCTAGGAATGGAGCCCAGTAGGAATTGACAAGGAAACTTTCCTTCAGTGCCCACTGGTATGTTTGCATCTACTCCCAATTGGGATATGCATGTGTGTGTGCATCTATTAGTGTGTTTGGAGGGAAACGAATAAAAATACAGTCTCAAGAGGCACAGCTCAGGGAGGGCAGAGCTCATAGCCCAAGTGGAACAAGAGTTGACTGCTCACATGCATCTATCCTATAAATGTTTACACCTTATCCCAGGCTTGTGCAGGGCTCTGGGTATAGGCTGAGCAAAACCAGCCATAGCAAAACCAGCCACACCTAGGGGTGTGGGTGGGGGGAAACTTACATTTACCAGATTACCATACAAGAACATATGTTCCTATGTTAGGTGACAGGGCCTTTAGGGGAATGCATGGGCATTTGACAGGCTTTTTTAACAACAACTTCTAGGAGGAAGTGACAACTGTACAGAGGAAGGATGGGTAAGAATCCACTGGGGAAGTACGTGGTGCAAGGAAAGCATTCTAGGCAGACAGAACAGGAACAATCTTCTGTTCTCATATTTCCTGGTTCATCAGTGGCATGTGACACAGCTGATCACTGCTTCTTTTTTGTCACACTTCCCAGGACCCCATATTCTTTTGATTTGATTCCTACCTCCCTGGCTGTTCCTTCTTGGTGTTCTTTGCTAACCCCATCTCCCTGGGCTCTAAATATTGGGTCACCCTAGAGCCTTGTTCCCTTTTGTCCTGTACTTCTCCATTTATATTTGCCCTCTTAGCAATCCCTCCAGTTCTATGACTTAAATACCATCACCATTCAAATACCAGTAAATGTCATACTCCCAAAGGCTAACTTCAGCCTAGCCCTTCCCCTGAACTCAGGGCTCCAGCACCCAAATCCCTGGGCTCTCCAGGGGGAGTTATAACAGCTCTCTGAAACTCACCATGCCAACCTAACCCCGGCACCCCCAACCCACATCCTCTCCATCTCATGAAAGAGCATCTCCATCCTTCCAGGACATTTTTGCCAAAAGCCGTGGAGTCTTCCTTGATACCTCCCTTTCTGTCGCATCTCACATTTAAGGAAGCCCTGGTGGCTCTGCTCAAAGATATATCCAGAATCCGCACTCTCCCCTCCACATCCCCATTACCACCCACATCCTAGCCATCACTATTTCCTCCCAGCTTGTGGTAATATCCTCTTAACTGGTCTTCCAGTTTCTAACATTCCTGGTGCTCTAGGACTGTTTTCAACACAACATCTAGACGATGCTTTTAAATCATAAATCCAATTGTATCTTTTTTCCACTCAAAACTCTGACCTGGATCCCATTTCCCTGAGAGGTGAAGCTAAGGTCCTCATAATGATCTGGTCGTCCGTTACCCCTCTAACCTCTCCTACCACCATCGCCTTCATAGCCGCCTCTGCAAACATGCCAGCACGTGCCTGCCCCAGGGCCCTTGCACTGGCTATTCCTTCTGCCTAGAAAGCCCTTCCTAGGCATCTCAATCTGCCTCAGACCACCCTGTTTAAAGTCTCACCCAGCACCCCCAATTTCCTTACCTCTACTTTTCCCCTGTAGCATGTATCATCTTCTGACACACTAACTTTCCCTAGCTTTATTGAGATATAATTTATATATGATAAAATAGAAAAATGAGGTTTAGAATGGTTATGACATATACAAAAGAAGGAAAAAAGAACAGTAAAAAATCCACATTGTGCCGGGCATGGTGGCTCACACCTGTAATCCCAGCACTGTGGGAGGCTTAGGAGGGAGAATGGCTTGAGCTCAGGAGTTTATGATTTGCCTGAGCAAAAATGAGACCCTGACTCCTAAAAAAAAAAAAATGGAAAAACCCAGCTGGGCACCATGGTGAGTGTCTGTAATCCCAGCAGCTTCTGGAGGCTGAGGCAGCGGGATGCCCACAGCCCGAGTCTGAGGTTGCTGTGAGCTATGACGCCACTGCACTCTGCTCAAGGCATAGGGTGCAACTCTGTTTCCACAACCACAACTTCAAAATATTAAATAAATAAATAAATAACCCACATTGCTCAGAAGTGGCAGGCAGGATTTAAAGCCAGGTCTCCATTTTTTAAGTTTCTAGTTGGCTGAGCGCTGGTAATTCACATTGTCTAATTTACTTAGTTTTCATGCTTATTGTCTCTCTTTACCCTCTAGAAGAGTGGTTCTCAATACCCTCTACAGTAGCGGTTCTCAACCTGTGGGTCGCCACCCAAAGGGTCATGGCATTAGGAAGGTTTTGAACTACTGCTCTAGAATGTAAGATCCACGAGGAGGCTGTATCTAGGGGTCAGAGCTGAACCTGCCTGAATACCCAGCCAAACACTCCAACTCCTAGAGGAAGAGAGGTCCTTTCCCCAAGAACTGGGAAGCACAGCTAAGCATGAGTCTTGCCCATCTGTGGGGAAAAGGTCATAGACATACATCTTATGTCTGTCTCAGTCCCTTGCATGACTGGGCACAACAGTTCACTCCCTGCAGTCACCTTCAGAAGTGAGCATCCCCTGCTTTGGTGCTCACTGTGCCTTGTCTACACGGGCAATGTGCACAACCACTGATTCATTGATACTGCATCTGTGTCTATATTGGCAATGTACACGGTCACTTACACCAGCACTGACTACAGTGACAGCAGTTCTACACCTACACTGGTAAATGGATTTCTAGTCACAAGTCTTGATTAGACTGGTCATAGACACAGTTACTAATCATTGGCAACCGGTATGCTCAATGTCTGCAAAGATTGTTTGTTATACTAGCAGCGGGCGCGGTGATTTAGAACAGACCCGTGTCTACACTGGCAATGGGTACACTCATTGATAGAGACTTATGTCTATGCTGGGGCACAATCACTTTCATCTCCTTGACAGTAAGCATAATCAGTGAACAAAGGCCTGAACCCTCACTGACCATGGACATGAGTGGCACATGTCATTCACAGGGCATGGGCACAAGGTCACAGGGATCCTTTCCAGAAAGAGGACAGACATAGCCTCGTCTCACAGCAGGCTGGCCAGCTGAAGGTGCTCAAGGAGTCATCCAACAGCTCGAGTCCTGCCTACAGGGCAGAACTGGCAGTGGATTATGGAATTCAAAACCTGGAAGCAAGCGCTGGAGTGGGGAATCTGTAATCTGGGACACATGGTGAGGAGATGAGACCATGTCTATTCCCAGCATCTTGAGATCACTCAAGGTGAGAAGAGACTAAGGCTGTGTGACTCCCAGCACCACCCGCCCTCCCCACCCCAAGCCCGGGCCTGGCCCAGCCAGGTTGGGCTTAAAAAAGCACCAAGAAATGTCAGTTTCTTTTTGAGGAGGTGATGTGGGAGGAGATGGCCCAGGCAGTTTAGTGGCCTTATTCAAAGGTTGGGAACAGTGATGGTGCTTCCATATCTTGAAGCTTGTTTTGTACTCAGGCTGGACCCATGTCCCTTCCCTGGCAGATGGAACTCTGCCTAGTGCCAGCCCAGAGGCCCCAGCTTGCCTGACATCCCACCTGGGGCTCTGCTGATGCTTCATGACTCCTGTGCCTGCCCAAGCTAGGACCAAGACTATAGGCCAAGCAGGCTCCAGATCTAGGCTCTAGGCTCTAGCTGCCTGGGGCTCCAGGGCTGCACCCTGACAAGGCACCACCCACTATGCTAGGCCATTGGCCTAGGCTGGCTCAAGGTGGCAACTCTGGGCTCTGGCCACTGACTGCTGAGTGGCCTGGGAAAATACCTGCTTCCTGCTCTGTGTTTGTGCACCACTTCCCCATCTGCAAAATGAACAGTGGCCCAGACCCCTTTCAGCTCTTCTTCTGTCTCTGAGATTCTTGTGTTACCAGCAAGAACATCTAAATCCTACTTGAAACATAGCCTGAATGCAACACCGGTGAGAGTGGATTCCTCCAGAGAAGAAAGCTGCAAGGACACGCAGCCACTGGTTGCTACAGCTTTCCTCAACTGTGCATTCTTCAGTGGTCAAACACATACACACTGAGTGCCTGCTGTGTACCAGTGTAGCCACTCCCCACCACAACCTCCAGAAATAAGAGTACGGTTAAGCCAAGAGCTAGGCACACAGTAGGTACTCAATAGGGATGATGAAGATACCTCCAGAGCACTGACGCTTACTCTGAGCCAGACCCACACTAAGCACTCTTACATGTCCCATTTCACTTACACCTACACCACCTGTGAGGTCCCCACTGTGGTCACCATCCCAATTTTACAAAGAAACTCAGGCTCCTGGGAGGCTAAGCAAGCTGTGTGGTCATGCAACTGAGAAGTGGAAGAGCCAGTTTTGAATTCCAGTTTTGTCTGACTCCAGAACACATGCTGTTAACCACTCTCCTAGCCCCTTACTAAGAAATGTTTATTGAACAAATGAGCACATAGATGAAGCTTTGTATCAGTGCAAATATGGGTCCGTGTGTGCAAGGCCATAGGTTTGCACGAGTGTGGGGAGTGCAAGTGTGCAGATGCCTGTGTGTTTGCATGTGGAGCCTTTTTATGGGAAGACTTTCCCTTGTTGTCTTGGTCTCGTGTGTGCTGGAGCTATACTTAGCTGCAGCCGTGACTGTAATGAGCAGTTAGCGGCACACCAGGCACTCTCATTGGGACCTGGTTTCCCAGGGAGATCGCCGGGCCAGAGTATGCGTAGGGGGGTGCAGCTTGGCGCTCGGGAATGCTAGAGCAGGGCTTTGGGAGGGAGCCTAGAGCTCACAGCGCAAATGGAGATGAATCTGCTCCAAGCTAGAAACATCTAAGCTTCCAGGCTCCACCAAGCTCAACATTGGCCACCCATGCCTGTGTTTACTGGTCTGCTAAGCAATTAGAGATAAAGCCTTTGGGCTCATGGCTGGAGCCTCAGGGTTGACAGCAAAAAGCAATGGGAGATGTGAGATCTCAGTCTATCAGAGCCAGAGTCTTCCAGGGCCTCAGGAGGACGTACTGCTCAGTACCCTCTCTCCAGCCAGCAGTGCTGCACTGCCTCCCTGAACACACCTGACCTGGCCTGTCAGAGCTTCTCATTCACCAAGATTAGGATCTGAGGGGGAAAAGTGGCTTCCCTACTCCAAGACAGAGTGAAACCACTGTTGTGCTCCCATGGCCCAGGGTTCAGAGGCCAATGCCCCACTCACTGACTGCCATCCAGTGGCTGCAGGGAAAGACGAGTCTGGAAAACCCTGGGCCCTGATGCCTCCCTTGTCCCACAGTTCTGCTTGCAACATCCCCCTGGTCCTGGTTCTCCTCCCTCAGGGCCTCTCTCCTTTGGGAATGGGCCAGTCCCTACCAGCTCCCAGCTCTCTTACTCCACCAGCCATCGTGCCCCCTGCATCTGAAAATCCCACTTTCTGCACACATGTTCTGGTCACTTCATCCTATCTACTATTCTGAGGTCCACACTTTCCAGGCGCAGTCTCCAGAATGTTCTCATCTAAAGAGAGGTGGGACTTCCTCTCCCACCTCAAAGGCAAACAACTGGACATGTATACATCCATCCTCCCACCCATCCATTTGTTTACCAATGCACTGAGTTACCCACTCCGCTGTGTTATCTGTGCATCCATATGTCCTTCCTGCCACCCATTCATCCAAATCCATGCATCTTACTATCCATTCTTCCATTTGTCCATCACTCATCTGTCCATCCAGCCACCTCATTCTTCCCCACAGAGCCACAGCATACTAGAGCAGGCGGAGTACTGGCATGGCTCTAATTGACCTTAATTTTCAAAAGAAGACCTGGGATTTAATACTACCACTCGTTAACTGGATAGTCTTGGAAAAATAAAATAATCTGTCTGGGCTATTTTTCCTTCATCAATAAAGTAGTTATAACATCTAATCCTTTAGCCTCCCAGAGCTGTTGTGGGGCGTGTTGCTCTAGCAAAGATCGATTGATTGCCTATTGGCTAAAAGTCACAGCTATTGCCTAACCTGATCCTTGTCCTCTCAGAGTCCAGGAGACATATAAACTCAGCAGGGCCTGAAGGCAGACAGGAAAAGTTTTCTGAAAACACAAAGGACAGAGCAGGCTCTTCAAGGAGGGGGTCCTTGCAAGGATGTAGCTGTGATACGGAGAGAGGGCATTCTCAGTGGAGGCAACAGAAGAGCAAAGGTGAGGAGGCAGGGAGGCAGAGCACACTGGGGAATGGTTGATGTGCTCGGTGGCCAAGGGTGGGTAGTCTGGAAAGGCAGGGTGGGTGGGATTTCCAAGGGTGGCACAACACACTTTGCAAAAGGCTGGGGATGTGCTGAAAGACTCGGCAAGCCAGTATAAGCCACTGTGATTCCAAACTCCCAGGCTTTTACTCCAATCCTCAGACTGCCAGACAGGAAAAAAATATCTGCTTGGTGACAGCCAGGCCTTGGGAGACACGATTCCTGACGCCTAGAAGGGAAGCCGGTGCCTGGCATTTCTGACCTTTGTGTTGCTAAATATATCATTGGTGACAGTGGTTCATGTCCCTGAGGCTGTGAGGCCACCCGATGAGGCTTCCACAGCCTTCCTCCCTGTCTCTGTGGCTGAGCCAGGCCCTTACGATACCTCAAGGAATCTGAACCCAGGACTGGGCAATGATGGTACCCTGGGAAACCAGATCCAGCCCTTGTAAGTGCCTACCATGTGCCAGACACCATGCTGGGGCTTTGCATAGCCTGTGAGGTACCAACTGTCATCCCCATTTCACACATGAGGAAACTAGGGCTCAGCTAGATGCCACCTACCTGAGTCCACTGAAGCAGAGGGAGCCTGCAACCCAGGCCTGGCCAGGCCCAAAGGGCTGTGCTTCTCCTCTGTCTCCTCCTGTCACCTCCCCACACTCCCCCTGTACTTGCAACAGTGGTCTCTTCCTGCATATGGCCCTCCACTGGTTTGGCTGGATTTTCCAAGACCATTATGCACACTTGATAGATGAGGATGCTCAGGCCCAGAAAGGCAAAGGCCCTGCTCCAGGTGCGTGGGCTGGTCAGTGGCCAAGTCAGAAGCACCCATAGCAACCTGCAGAGGGCCAGCTCCCAGCAGGCGACAGCACAGAGGCTTACAAGAGCCCAGCCCTTGTCCCTTAGCCCAGGGCTCTGACTGGCTCCAGGAGGCCTAGCAGGAGACAATGTTCCTCACAGCTGCTTGCTCAGTGAGCCCCTGAGGTTGAGCATAAAAAATTCATCTCTAAGTGGTGACATGCTGGCCCCTGGCGGGAAGCTGTGGTCCGAGGTATGTTCACAGCCTTGCCATAGGGATAAGGCCCAAGAAAGCCCTACTTTCCTGCCCCACCACATGGATAGTCCCCATGGAACAACCCAGCAGGACTGGGTCCCCATTGCAGCAGCCCCAGTTCCAGCAAGCCCCTTTGTAGACATTAGGTAGGTTCATATTCTCAGGACCTCCCTGGTGAAGAGAGGCCCTTGTCTGCAGGGCATCCTGCAGAGATGGCGAGAATGATCACAGCTATCACTTGTACACCTCTGTGTGCCGAAGGGCTTTCTAGATCTTATCTCAGTGGATTCTCACAGCAGCCCTTTGAAGTGCAGACTCCTGTCCCTTTACAGCTGAGGGGACTGAGGCTTACGGAGGTCACACAGCTGCAGAGCCCAGGTAGTCCGGCTCCAGTCTGGCCCATAAGTACTGCTGACCATCTTCTCTCAGCCTACCTGCAGTGAGAACCAGGTGAGCACCTTTGAGGGCTATGTGATGTAACAAGCTGGCAAGACCTCTGCCTAGCAGGGGCCCTGGGCTCTTGGCTCCCTCACCAACTTCTCTCTAGCTCCACATCCAGCTCGCTCCCAGCGTGGCAGTAGCCTTATGTGGCCCCACCATCTCCCACTGGGCATGACTGGCCTTAGGAGGAGGACAGAGGTCCCCCATTATGGTGAGGCAGGAGCCTCCTCCATGGAGGTTCAGCCTGTGCAGGCCTGTGCAGGCCCTGGTGGCCACGGGAGGCGGGCAGAGGGCAGTGGGAACAAACGTTGAGCACAGCTGAGCCCAGGGCTACCATGCTCAGGGAACCCATGGGGGCAGGCCAGCTAGAGCCAGACCACATTGCCAGGAGCCCAGAGTGTCTCTGGGAGGGAGGAGGGATGCTACACTTTCTGACCCACCATGGTCCCCTGGCTCTTTGAGCTCAGCCCTGGCCACATCTCCTCACTGTGCCTGGAACCTTCTCTCTCTTCCTGTTCCCTAGATGTCACATGGCTGTCCTCCTCACCTCCTTCAAGGTTCTGCTGAAATATGACCTGCCCAGTGACTTAGAACTGCCCCTGGCACTCTCGTCTGTGGAGCTGCTTGCTTCTTCTCATACAATGAAAAGCTTGAGGGCAGGGATTTGGAGTTGTTCCATTCTTCACTCTATTCCCAGCTTATACAGCAATGCCTGCCACATAGTAGATGCTCAACAAATAATTATTGGATGGGTGAAGGAATGAGTGCGAACAGCAGCCCCTGACAGGGAAACTACTCACAGACTTTCGCTACATGCAGAGTGGGGGTGTGGGGAAAGGAGTCCTTCCCTCCTGTGCTGCAGTGGGCAGGGAAGAGGCGAGGTGAGGGACATTGTGGGCAGGGGCATGGCCTCGCAGGGAGGAGCCAGCCCCAGTGCAGTGGGAGCAGGTCTGCCAGGCCAGCAGTCAAGGTCCAGAGCAAGTCAGGGTAAAAGGGGTGTCTGAGGCCCTGCACGGACTTAAGAAAAGCTTCATTTGGTGGCCGTGGCTCACACTGAAGCTGCATCTGGGCCCAGTGAGGCTGCTGCTGAGGCCCACTGAGCTCAGCTGTCCAGGGCTGCTCCAGCTAATATTAGTTTGTCCCCACCCAGCCTGGCGTCTGCCTGGCGGAACAGCCCAGCCTCAGAGTGAATACCGCCCATGGGCACCAAAAGGGGTCCCCATCCTCCAGCAGCTCTAGGGTCCTCCTTGTGCCTGAGGATCCCCTTTAAAGAGGGGACATTTTCACTCCCAGAGCTTTGATGCACGGTCCTGCCTGTCAGCCCCACTACGATGGTATTCTTGCTCACATCTGGGTCCTGGTGCGTGGCTCCCAACCAGGGCTTGATGTCAGAGGTCTGCCCTCCCCTTACCCAAGCAGGTGGAAGCCCAGTCATCTACCTCGCTCATACCCTGCCACACCTGGGGAGGGAGGATGAGCAGCCCATTACAACAGATGAGGAGACTGAGGCACAGAGGGTGCCACGACTGACCCAAGAACCACAGAGGGTCTCAGGGGGACCAAGAGAGAATTCAGGCTCCCAGGGTGAAACCCCTGAAACCTGCCTCTGGTAAACAGACTCCGGAAGAAGAGGTCCTAGGGGCCAAGTTAGGTGAGGTGATCCTAGGAGAGGTATTTGGAAGTACATTCTGGCACTGAAGAAGGAAGCTGAGCATTTGGATCTTGTTAGGGCCAGGAGTTGGTAAGAAGAAGATAATGGAACCCACAATAATTAAGCACTTATGTTCTGGGTTCTGGGCTAAGTGCTTAACACATTTAATCCTCCCAACTTCTTCGTGAGTCAGGTGCTATTAATAGCCTTCTCTCTCGAGGCACAGACAGGTTAGGAAACTTGTCCAAGGTCACACAGCTGGAAAGTGGTGGTGCTGGGACTCAAAGGAAGGCCTCCTGGTGCAAAAGGCTGTGCTCTTGAGAGGGAAAGAGGCTGTGGGTCACATTGCCAAGGTCACACAGCCAAGAATCAGTGCTGGGACGTTGGAGCCCACACACTTTCTTCTGAACGCATGACCAGGCTCAGCTCAAAGGAGGTGATTTAGGACAAAAAACATCCTAGGCCTTCCAGAGGAGGAGTCTGTTTTGAAAGCCAGTGACTAATGCCTAGAACTTCCCACAAACACAGCTGACAGAGGAAAAGGGGACAATGAGGGTGCAGAAAAGGGGAGGAGGCACATGGGGAATGAGAGGCACTAGAAGAACCTGGCTGGCCTTCAGGAGAAAAAGAGTCCATGAGAAGTCAGATTGGGGGTTAGGCTGGACCAAGAAGGATGGAGAACTTGTGCATTCTAGTTTTGGAAATATTTTCTTGGCCTTGGAGCTTTCGCTGTGGATGGTGGCTAGGCTGGAGCAGCGTGAAAGAGGAGCTTGGAAAGACAGAGGGACCAGGATGTGAAGAGCTTCTTCTGAGCCTGCGTGGTGGCAGAGGCGTGTAGGGTCTGCCCCAGCCTGTGACTGACTGTTCATCCCTGCTGCAGGCTTGAGGGAGGGAGACCCGGAAGGAAGAGGTCAGCTAGTATCTGACCTCAGTCTTGAACCCCATGATGCTTATTCTTTCAATAAAACTCTGTTTAGCCCTCATTTTGCACCAGGCCCTGCTGTAGGTTTTGGACAGAGCAATTGATAGAATAGACAAATAATCCCTGCCCTCATGGAACTTACATTCTAGTGGAGGAAACACAATCAATAAGGCAAATAAGTAAAATGTATCATACCTAGATGGTGGTGCCAGAGAGAAAACACCATCTCTCTGGTGGGGGGAGGGGAGGAAGGGCGGGAGAGGCGAAATCTGAGCAGACCTGGAGAGGGTGTGAGAGTCAACCTCTGAGCTGGCTGCAGGTAGCAGCCAGAGTACAGGTCTTGAGGCAGAGGCTCAACCCTGAGGCAGACACTCAGCTCAGCTGCAGGAGGAGGAAAGCCACGGAGCTGAAAGGAGTGAGGGGGAGAGGTTGGGAAAGGCAGAGAATTGGGGGGGGGGGCTAGGTGGGGAGCTCTCAGGAGACCAGTGCAGAGCAGAGAGGGTTGATCTGTTCTGCTAGCATTTTACCAGGATTGCTGGCCTACCCCTCAGAGAAGCTGCAGTGATGGGGTGGAGGCAGGCGGGACAGAGGCAGGGGACAATTAGGAGGCCTTGGCCAGAGAAGAATCCAGGTGAGAGAAGACCACAGCATCAACCAGTGAGGTGGCCATGGAAAGGATGAGAGGTGGGCAGATTCTGACAACAGGGTTGCTAAAGTGTGAGAAAAAGAGAGGGGTCAGGGATGACTCCCAAGATTTTCCAGTAATTGGATGAAGTTGCCAATCGCTGCAACAGGTCTTACCCCAGGCTATCAGTCACTCTGCTGTCTACACGTCTTGGCCACAGGAAGGAGAAGAGTCCTTGGGAAGCTCTGCCGACCTGCACACACTGATCTCTGCATCCTGCTCCTTCCCCTCCACTAGGAACCATCGCCTGCATCAGCACTTCTCAGCCTCTAATGTGTATGAATCATCTGAGGATCTTGTTAAAAATGTAGATTTTGAATCAGCAGGTCTGGGGCGGGGCCTGAAACTTCATATCTAACAAGTGTCTGAGCGATGCTGTTGATCAGAGGGTCCCACTCTCAGCAGCAAGAGCCCAGACACCCCAGACCCCACTGTAGTGATTCTTCTTCACCTTCTCCCTTACCAAGCATTAGCACGTGGGAGTTGGGTAAACATTTTTGCCCTCCCCAGATCTAAGAATCAAATTCCCTAGAACAGAGCCCAGAAGGCTAAGCTTTATGAAGCAAGCATCCAGGGTTAGCCATAGGTGGAGTCTTCCAGCAACCACCCTTCCTGCCCCCATAGCAGCCACTGCAAGCACCCCTGGCAGCCTGGACCCTGTGCAGCACAGCACCCACCCCTTCAACCCCCTCCACACAGTGCCCACACACCATCAAAGCTGTCCCCACAGACCCCATTCCAGCTCCTTCAGCCAGCACATTATCTCCCTCTGAATGGGCCTTTCTGCAACTCCCTGAGGAAAGACAGCCAAGACAAGGGCCTTTATTTACAAGAGGGCAACAGGTGCAGCTCACAGGCCTGAGCAAGCATACCCTGAAGAGGTAGTACCCTCAGGTCTGTGCCTTCCAGAGGGCTGGGGGTTAGTCTATCAGGCAATTACTAAGTCTTGGATGAATGAATGAAAGAACAAGATGAGGAAGGCTGAATGAAACTTGGAAGAAGCTCTTTAGACCCCTCCCCTGGAATCCTACCCACTTAGTGCCAAGACCCTTGCCAGGAGAGCTCACACGTGTCCTGGAGAGGAGCTAGGCTGAGATAGGGAAGGAGAAACAGGGAAAGACTAACTTGATTCTCTCAGCTCCTCTGGGAAGCTGAAGCCCAGAATTCTTGGACTCTCAGAATGTCAGAGCTGGGAAGAGTCTAAGTGGCCATTTAGAGAACCTCTGTATTTTATAGGTGGAAAAACTGCAGCCTGAAGGGACCATGGGACTTGCCCAAGGTAGCCCAGTTGGCTTAGTGGCCTGACTACAGAATTTGCTGTGTTCTAATTGTCTAAGCCCAGACCACTGAATCTGGTCTGTGGCCTCATCTCTCCACATACCCGGGCCAGTCCCTAATCCTGAGGCTTGCCTGCCCCACCCCAGGCCTCCAGAGCTGACCCATTGACCCCTGGCTTGAATCATGCAAGCTGGGAGACTCAGTGCCCAACCTTGACCCCTCACTCTCTAAGGAAGTGGTCAGTAAGGGCAGAGACAGACAGGTTAAGTGTTAGGGACTTTGAGGCATAGATTTTCATGTTCAGCAAAAAGCAGAAAGAACAGTGAAGTAAGGAAAATAAATGAGCAAGATCCAAAGGTTAAAATGAGAGCTGAAGATGAGGTGGTCATGGAGGTGGCTGGCAGAAAGGAACAGCAGGAGCTCTGGCCAGGTTCCACCGCAGAAGGCCTTGAATGCCGAGCTGAGGAGCAGCCAGCATTCCTACCATGTATCACCTCACATAGGATAACTTCTCATTCTCCCAATCTTTCTGCCATTTCCCTCCAAGCCATATGGAGTCCCAGGGCCTGTATGGACGGAAGTGGAAGGAAAGGTGAGCTGCCATTGCTAAACCTTCCTTGGGTCCACCAGAGCACTCCCTGAGTCCCGGAGCCCAGCCAGACAAGGCTCTCATGTGCAGTGGTCCAGAAGCCAGAACTTGCTGAGTGGGATCCCTGGACAGGTTGTTGAGAAAGAGCACACGGTGGGGAGACAGAGAACCAGATGGAACTCCAAGCCACAGACTCTACTTCCCTGGAATATGGACAGGAGGCAATATTGTACAGGGGTTATGGACGGAGCTCTGGTGTCAGGCCCCCCTCTGACTGCTGGCTCCATCATGCATAAGCTAAGTGACCTTGGATAAGTTATTTACCCTCCTCAAGGCTCAGCATCCTTGTGTACGACATTGACACAATGATAATAAAGCCATCCAACAGATATCTTGTGAGAATTAAATGGGAACATATAAACCAAGCGCTTATGATGGTGTTGGACACATATGAAGTGCTTTAGCAATAGGAACTATTAGTATTGTGATTCAAGAAAGGAAGAGGGTTCTGGAAATTCTTGCTTGAGGGGATACTAAGGATTTGGGCCAAGTCTGGGTTGACTGGCTTGAGAAGGTCTCAACCAGCTGCGCTGGGTCCTGAATGGCAAGTGACTGCTTATGCTACCTCCCCTGGGGAAGGAAGTAGGAATAGATAGGAGAAGAGCAGCGTGCCCAGGTGGGGTTTGGTATTCTTCTAAAACTGAAAGCCAAAGAAATTGATTCCCTGAGTGGTCTTGGGCAAGTGTCATTCTGTCTCTGAGAGGATGAAGGTAGTGACTACATGTGGCTTGGAAGTTTCCGTCTGTCTCCTCCAACAGCCCCATGCACATGCAAAGCTGTCCCTCCCACCCAAGTAGTTCCCCTGAATAAGGCAGACACTCCTTTTCCTCCTTTCTGCAGGCAAGGAATGAGGATCTCGGGCTGGAGTGGTAGCTAGGCTGGCCCAGGAGCTGACAGGAGGCAGTGGCTGAAGGCCCTGACCTTTTGGTCCAGCATGAATGTGCTGGTCATGAGACTGCTCAGAATAGCAGATGCACTATATTCAGCTGTCGTGAGAGGCCTCAAGATCCCCAGTCAGGCAGAGGGCTCTGGAATGCACCCCCAGTGGACAGCCCCTCACTTCTGAGAACCTTAAGCCAACCCCCACCAAAGCTTTTCGCAGCTGTCAGACCTCCTGCTCAGAGCCAGGGAGCACAGACTCCTGCCCCAAGGATGCCAGACTCCAAACACTCTTTAGGCTATGTGACACAAAGCACCCCTCAAGTCAGGAGTTAAGAGACACAGGTTTCTGAACCACCCTCCTGGCTAGCCTGCCCACATATGACCTCAGGTAAAGCACTTCTCTCTGGGCCTCAACTTCCTCATCTGTCATTATAATAGCTCCTGTTAGAAACTTAGAGTCTGGAGGGAGAAACAAACCTGAACCAAGCAAGGCTGCTAAGGAACATTTTATTACGAATCAGAGAGCTTCCCTTCCCTGTTCTGAACTCTGACCTGGCAAAGACACCATTGAGAAACTGATGTTTAAAGTGGGTATGAGGGATGAAGAGGGGTGAACTGAGAGGAAAAAGAATCCCAGAGGAAACAGTATACACGAAAGCCCTGAGGCAGGGGGACCTGGCACATTCAAGCATCTGTAAAGGAGGCCAGGAGCTGGGTAAGCCATGGCAGAGTCAGGCCAGGGAAGATTGAACTGGGTAAATAGGCAGGGCCTGGGAGGTCACAGCTTGGGCTGGGGAAGTGGCAGCGAAGGGTGCTAAGTAGGCAAGGTGGTAATCTAACAGCTCTGTGAGTTGAAAAGACTCCTGTGGTTGCCAGGTGAAGAAAACTGGAGGGCCAGGGACTGGAGGCAGGAAAGCAGGCAGAAAGCTTTGGAGAGGTAGGTGCAAGCAACAATAGTGGCTTGAGCTGGGATGGTGGATGCGAAGATGGAGGGGAGAGGACAGAGTCTGGAGGTAAAATGATGATACAACCAACAGGAATAATAACAGCAGCCGACATTTATTGAGCATTTACTGTATGCCAGGTTTGGGGCTGTTCACCTTTACATCAACCCTCCAAGGTCAGTTCTATCACTCTACCCATCTAGTGGTGAAGGGGCTGAAGGATTCTGACCAGGCGACACTTGGTTTGTGCTTTTCATTATTGGGACTTGGAGTTGGAGGCACCATTCAAAGACGTAAGGACCTCTGCACAAGGAACACAGAAAGGAGAAGAATAGTAAACAGGGGACACACTGTGATGGGGCCTTGGGGTGGCTGAGAGACTGCACCCAGCCCCTTCTCCACACTCAGAGGTCTCCTTCACATGTTACTGTAACTTGATGTGGGTCCCTGGTCTAAGGGTGCAGGCTCTGAGATTAAGTCCCTTATAATGGCTCTGGCTCCACCCTTGTGTATGCCAAGCCAAGACTCCAAGAGCCCTGTGTCAGCTTGGACACGAGGAAGGAATAGAAGTCTCTGGCTGGGCACTTCATTGCAGCTAGCAGGTGAATTCCCAGGGAGCTGGTGGGGAGGGATTCAGGTCTGCATCAGGTCCCGGAGTGATGAGGACGAGGCAAAAAATGGACACAGGACAAGGGGTGAGAGGAGAGGTGGGGCTTCCCCAGCTTGGGGACATTGTCTTTTTTTTTGGCATTTGGAAGGTTAAGTGGTTCTAGACAGATGTCACTCCCTCCACACACACACACTCCCCACACATACTTCGGACACTCTCTGCCCTGCAGCACAGGGACCACCATTGGCTTGACAATATTCCTGCCTACAACATATAACTCACAGGCAAAAGCCAGGGTCCAGGGTGGGTTTCCACCCAGGCTGTCCCAACACACTCTACTGCATGCGAGGACTACCTGTCCTCTGTCCTCTGCCTGGCTAACTCCTATATGCCCCTCAGAGCTCACCCCAGAGTGACATCCTCTGGGACAGTTCTCAGGAGGCGCCTTCATAGCCTTACCACTAAGCAACAGCATTGTCCTTATGCTATGTGTGTCTGGGGCACCGTACTCCCTCCCCAAACACCAGCTGGCCCATGTTCTAGCTCGCCTCCCCATCCTTCAGCCCTCAGGCTGGTGCCCAGAGCTCAGGAGAGGGGAGCAGCTGCTCCAGCTAGCACTGTCACCCCTTAGGAGTCCAGATGGTTACCTCTCCACCCCAGCCAAGCAGCTTTTATCTTCTGGGACAACACCAAGGCCCAGGCTGGGTGGCAGCTCTCAGAGAAAGGTGACCTCTCCATCCTGCCCACACACCAACAACTGGCCTGGACTAGAACAGTATTTCCTTTAAGAATGGGAAATGCCCTCAGCAGGGCAGCTCAGGAGCCCCAGGAGACTAAGGCAGCAGGCAGGTAGCTGCTCTGGAATGTCACCTTCCTCGAGGTACAATCACACCCAGGCCACATAAGGTCTCTCTCACATCAAGCCCATGCAGCAACAGTGACATACACCCCCAGGGTCTCTCTCTCTCACACACACACACACCCCACACACAGTCACACACTGTCTTACATGCAGCCTTACATACACACAGTCTGTGTCACACACAGTGACCCCCACCCACATCCAGCCTCCTGCACAGATGGTTTCATGCACAGAGCCTCACACACAAAGCTGCATGTACACACACACGCCATGCAGTGATACACTCACAGACACACTTGCCTCAAGTTTCTCGGGCATTCCTGGAATCTCACACACATCATCTCTCTTCCACATGCAGCCTCTCTTCCTTATACACACAGCCTCTCCCACACAGTTTCATTCTCTCTATCTCACATACATACGCACACGTGCGTGCACACACGATCATCTTTCAGAACACACAGAATCTGCCCGTCTCACATTCACACAGAATTTCTCCGACAGGGACTCAGAGTCTCAGAGAGTCTCAGCTGAACGCGCAGACACAGTCTCACTCACACATATTTTTATTCTTAGGCACACGAAGTCTCTCACACTCACACGGAATCTTACAGAGATTCTCACTATAGCTTTTCTTTTACACATGTATACAATGTCTCTCACACACAGGGTTCTGGCCTGGAATCCAGAATAAGAACTTGAATCCCAACCCACCACCCTGTGGAGGCCTGAGTGGGGGAGGGTAAGCCAAGGTGACAGCGGTGGCAGCAGAGCAAAGATGGAGGAGGAGGGAGGGCAGCCGGGTCTCTGGTCTCTGCGCAGATGAGCTGCAGAGAGGCAGCGCAATGCAGCTGGGCCGGCAGCAGGAGGCAGAAGCATGAGTTCTAATCCCCACTCTGCCCTCTTCGCTTCCTATATACCCTTGGGCAGGCCCCCCCATGGGCCTCAGTGTCCTCATCTGTTACCCAAGAGAGTCAGAAAGGACTACAGGCTTTCTGTGAGGCTACTGGGGACACAGTGGCACAGACAGGCTGAAGGGGGACACATACCAACACCCACCCCCCCTTCCTGTTACCCCTGAATGCCCAGCTTTTCCTTTGAAGGCTGCTCTTCAATGGATATTCATGTAAAGAGATTTTCAAGACTTTTCTGTATGGTTTTGGACTCCTACAAGACCTCAAACCATGCTAGCTGGCCCATTTGTGTGCCTTGGGTGAAGGCCACCCACAGCTCAGGTCCATGTCCAGTGGGATGGTTGGGATGAACAGAGGAGAGGGCTGAAACATGCCTCACTGGCTGCTGCCTGCCCTGAGGGACACTGATCTGAGCACCAGCAAGTGCTGAGTCCAGGGAGTGGGGTGAGGGCACTACCCTCTTGCTAGGCAACCAGGAGGTTGAGACCACAATGAGGAAGTCAGGCCTGTCCCTTGCTCCTGGGGCCAAAGTGGAGGGGTGATGCTGTCCAAGGTTGACTGTGGACTGAATGGGCAGCTGCTCCAACCCAGGCCTTGGCCCAGCCTGCTTCCTACCCCCACCCCAACATGCAGGGTTCTACCTCCCCTCCCCCCGCCTGCCCCTCCCCCCAGCTCAGCCACAGACTCTAGTTACATAACCCTCTTGTGGTGGCCTGTCAGGAAAGGGGAGTCCGGGAAGGTCTCTGAGGGTCTCAGTCCACTTGGGAATGGCAGGAGCTGGTGGTCAGCTTGGGGGAGGACAGGGTCCCCAGAAAATTGGATTCTAGTCCTGCTTAGCCTCAAGCTCCCTGGGTGACCTTGGGCAGGGTCCTCAGTGGAAAAACAGGAGGGTCTGGCTCTCTGCCTATTACCTCACCCCCACCCCACATAAACACACCTGTTCTAAGGTTCAAGGTATAAGACTCTTATCTGCTGATCCCTCCCCCCACCCCATGTCCTACTGTCTCTCACCTTAATAACACAGCCTTTCTCTGCCCATGGGCACCTGGAGCCCCCAAATTGCCTTCCTCCAATGATCCTCTATTGATTCCTCCTCCTCCCCAGGCCCCTTCCCTGGCTCAAGCTGGATGGGTGTGGAGCAGTAGCAGAGGACAGAAGGGTAGAGACAGGGCTTTCCCTGGGGGTGGGGGGCATGGCTGGAGAAGAGGCTCTGCTTTAAATTCCCAACTCTGCCCCTCCCCCTCATGCCTCAGGCTTTCTTCAGGCCTGAGAACAAAGCCTAGCAAAGGCCAAGAGTGTCTTTTCCAGGGTAGGTGGCTGCCACCTGTCTCTGTTTTGGGGCTCAGTTCCTGATGGTTCCAACAGCAAAGGACCTTGGAGTTCACCGGATCCCCTCCCCTATTTTACAGATGAGGAAACTGATCCAGAGAGGCCATGTGAGGGGCAAGGTCAGCAACAGGGTGTCCTTTCTGGCAACAAGCTCCTATACTAATGAGAACAGCTGGTGAACACGCCCACTTCTCACACACCTCTCCTTGCTAACCCTCTTAGGGACCCCTTCTCTGCCCCATGAAAGATCTCAGAAGAAGCACAGGCATAAGCCCAATGACCCCCTCCAAGAGCCTCCCCTTTCCACAAGGAGGAAGACCTTCCAGGAGGAGGTCTCAGAGGGATCACACCCCTTAGCCCACCCTACACCAACTACCCAACCCTCAGAATTGCCTGAGGCTGCTCCCTGGGAGGGGATTATTAGTTTCCAGCATGTCTGCAGGCTTAAGGCTCCCTGGAAGGGTCCTGGCTGGCTCTAGATGCCCCCTTACCTGGAAGGGAGGAGGGGCTCCCAACTTCCCTGCCCACACTAAAATCCTAGAGGGCAGTTCACACGGTCACAGTGTACATCCGCAAAGACACAAGTATGCACGAACTCGTGCTCATGCATGTACACAAATGCTCCCGCATTTTCACTACACACTTTACCCACTCAAATATACACCACCACACTTGCCTAAATATGCACACACAATCTAATCTACTCATACACGCAAACACACCCATTCATATTCACTCATACATATTAAAGTCGGCAATAGAGACACAGACTCTCACTCCCTAAAGCAGTCACTCTCACAAAGAATCACTCTCTCCTATACAGAAGCACACACACCCCTTTTAGTTCTGAACTCCCTGGGCACCTGTCTTCGGGTCCACCCCTACCCGCAGGAGGCAGGAGGCAAAGGACGCTGTCTTCCCCAACCCTGTTCTTCTGATGGGTGAGTTGTCACTTACCCGCGCGTAGCGGGACGAGTAGGGGTCCTCGAAGAGCGCCCAGATGCGCGGCTGCCAGCGGCGCCAGAAGCCGCCAGGCCGGCCATCCGGGGAGTCACTGAGCGCCAGGCGCTTGGTCATCTCCAGCTCGTCTTCACCGTCGCCTGAGTCGCCAGGGCCGTCGGCGTCCGCGTCGTCCGCGCTGTTGTCCAGGGGCGCGCCACCGAAGCTGTCGAGCGCCTCCTCGGCGTCGCGGTGCTGGCGGTACGTCATCCAGCAGCAGGGCTCCACGTCTGTCTCGTCGATGCCCCAGAAGGCCAGCTCCTCCTCGTAGAGCGGCCCGCACACGTCTGCCGGGCAGTGCAGCTTGCCCGTGCGGTAGTAGTTCAAGATGTGCGCAAAGACGCCCGGGTGGCGGTCGAAGAAGAACTCGTCGGCACGCGGGTCATAGTCGAAGTGGCTGTGGGCGTCGGGCTCCGCCAGCCAGGCGAGCCGCGTGCCGGGCAGCGTGCGCAGCGTCGAGCGGTACGTCTGGTGGCGCGTGCCGCCCACGTTGATCACGATGCGCTCGCTCTCGTCCCCTTGGCCCATCGCGGCGCCCCCTTAGGCATGGCGCGGCCCACCGACACCCATGGGAGCGGCCGCCAGGGGGAGATGGCGCCGGGGAGGGGGGCGCGCGGCCTCCTCCCCCCTCCCCCCCAGCCGTCGGGGGGAACAGAGGACCGCGGCTCTGGTCACCCCAACGAGCGACCCGAGCCCCTCGGAGAGCTTTCTGTGGGATGCCGGTTCAAGGGAGTGTGCGCGGGATCCCAAGGGTCTCTAGGTGCCAGATGTGGGAGGGAGCTGGTCCGGCTGCGGAGGAGGCAGAGGAGGAAAGAAGGGAGAGAAAGAGGGAGGGAGGAAGGGAGGGGGGCGGCGCTCAGCGTCGAGCCCCGGGAGGAGGGGAAAGAGGGTTGGGGGGGCGGGCTCCCGTCCCCATCTCAGTGGGAAAATGGAGAAATCGGCACAACGCTTTTAGGAGGAAGGTCAGCTGCTCCCAGGGCCGGACGGGTAGACCAGCTCCCGGAACCGGGAGAGGAGGAGAGGGGGCCGGGAAATGCGCGCTCCTCTGTGCGGTGGTCGCCGCAGCGCGCTCTCGGCGCCGGGGAGATGGAAGCTGCCTTCCTCCCTGCGTGGCCAGGCTGCAGCTTGGGACGCAGGGCGGGCTCCGGCTCCCTCCCTCTCTCCTTGCTTGGCTGCCTGCTCCCCCCGGCGGCGGGCGCACCCGCCCGCCCGCCCTCCTCGTTCCTTCTCCCCGCCTCCTGGAGGAGATGGCGGGCCCCCTGGGCAGGGGCACCCGGGGTGTTGCTTGGTGCGGCGAACGCTGAGCGCTGCTCTCGGTGCGCTCCGGTTCGAGCTGGGGCTCTGCTGGGCTGCGCTCGGACTGAGGCTCCCGCGGCGGTGCTGAAGGGACAGCTCCCGGGCGGTTGCAGAGCTGCGCGGGGCCGGGCGGGGGTTCTCTGATCTGGGTTTGGTTCGTGGGGCCAGCGGGCACTGGCTCTGGTGCCTCTACGCCCCGCGCTCCGCTCCCCGCTTCAGGCAGGCTGTGGGCGCTGCCGGCCGAGGCTAGGGGGCTGCGGAGGTCGGGCCCGGGAGGCGGGGGTGGCGGGTCCGGGCGCGGCGAGGTGAGGCCGGTGAGGCCCGGGAGGCGAGGCGCGGAGCGGCCGCCGCCGCCGCGACGCTGCTGCCGCCCGGGCTGCTGCTCTGCTGGCTTGCTGGCTTGCTGGCTTGCTCGCTCGCGCGGTCCGCGTCCAGCCCGCCGCTCTCCGGCCACGGGCACACGGCGCGCGCAGCCGCACTCGCCCCCGGAGGAAGGCGCCGCGCTGGGTCCTAAAAAGCCCTGATTCCAGCGCCCCCCTCCCAGTCCCGCGCCGAGCCCGGCTTCCCTCTAACCCGGCGCTGGGGGCGCCTGCCCGGCACGGCTCCTGCCGTTCCCGGGGGACCCGCCAACGCTCCACACTCAGCGAACGCCACTCGATGGGCGGGGGCTCTGAGAGACGTCTGGGCTCGAGCCCCTGGGTCATAGCGAGGTGAGAAGGGCGTCGGTACCCGCGCCTCTCCTTCCAAACCAGGGACGGATCCCCTGATGAAATAAGACGCTCTCGACGGCCCTCAGAGATACCCTGACCCAGGGACGCTGGGACCACTACAAGGAAGCCTTTAATACCCACCCTTTCAGCGAACCTGGAACCCCCATAGGGGGTTGCACTCTGTTGCATGGACTCCAAACACACACGCACACCATATTGCCCTCTAAGCTCTCCACTAACAACCAATCCTAGACCCCTGTTAACCCCTTTCAACTCCTTACTGACCTCAGGCACTTCATAACTTCAGAAGGATCTAGTCTCTCAAGAGTGCCACAGAACTCTGCCACATTGACCTCAGCTCACTGACTCTCCCACGATAACCCTGGATCCCTAGGTGGGGATCCTTTGTGAAAAAGGCCTTCTGCTCTCAGAGGTCAGAAGAGCAACTGCACCTGGTCTTCCTGAATATTGACTGACACCCATCTTAGGGCTTCAGCTGCCCAGGGTGATAAGCTGATGTTGTGTCCTCCTGTGGCTGGGTGGGAACAAATGTCTGCTGGGTTTCCTACAGCGTCACAGTTGATCCTGGGGTGAGTTGTGGTTTGGACCTCAAAGCTTTCCTGGCCCATGTTTGTTGTCACTGCCTCAGTTAACCCAGTCAAGAAATCACTCCTTTTACTCCTTAGTTATTTCAGGCTCTGTCCCAGGCACGAGGGCATAAGAGATGAATCAGACCCAGTCCATGCCCTTGAGAAGGTCTCGAGCCTTTTGGGGAGATGGGGAGGTGGGTCTGGGGAGATCGGGTCTAACTCCAGGGGCAGCTGAGCTGGGAAAGAGGTTTATTGATCCCAGCTCAGCCCAATCGAACATGGGCTGCCTGAGCAAAGGGTGATTTAATTAAGAAGATATGAAACTCTTATTTACCTGATGGCACTTTCTAACTGTGCAGACAGCTGTCTCTACACTGACTCACAGATGCTGTTAGGGGCCTGCGGACAAAACTGTGCCACACACGTCTTTCCTCTTAGTTAGTCAGGGGAATTCCCAACCCAAACACAGGGAAATCTGTGATGGGGTAAAAGACGTGAAGGGATGGAAAGGGGCAATGAACAGGGCATGGAATAACAGATGGGAGGACAGAAGGAAAGAGAGGGAGAGGCATGGTTAAGTCAGAAACTGGGTAGAGATGGGCCAGGACAAAGAGTCTGGGACCAGGAGTGCACCCAGAGCACCTCCTCTTTCTAGAGATTTATCTACATTATTCCTCTAAATAAGAGTTGTTCCCCTTCAATATCAGAGTAATGCAGGGAGGGATAGGAGTGCTTTTGAGTGTGCCTCTCACTGTGAACATTGTGAGTTTCATCTTCTAACCATGAGGAGGCTTGGTAAGGTGAAGCCCAGCCTGGCCAATATTCAGATCCCCAGGCTACAGGCTGTCAGAAAGCTTTGCCTCAACCCAAGGGCATGATGTAATAGAGAAAAGGAGATATGTCTGGGCTCGCACTGGAAGGAAGAGAAAAAGGTGGACACAGAGAGATGAACACACGCATACATGTGTGCGTACATACTCTCTCTATAGTTCATCTCCATAAAAAGACTGACAGCTCCTCCAGGCCTTCCTGCTTGCTTCCCTCCACAGTGCCCAGAACATAGTAGCTCCTACTAAAGGCTAAACCAGTGTTTTTCAACTTTTAAAAATCTTACAGCACACTTGAACCTATAGTTAAACTTTGTGGCACACTTAAATTATGTTGATTTAAAAAATAAAAAAAAGAATATGCTCACTGTGCTTTGAACTTCTTTCAAAAATAATTTAATTAATGATCTTTAAAAATTGTCGTGGCACACCTAAGATCCTCTCACAGCACACTGGTTGAAAATCACTGGTCTAGGTGATTGGGGAAAAGTTAGGAGAGGGGCCAGGGTGCTAGAATCCTAGTGGCAGAGACTTTGGGAGTCTGGAGCCCCTAACAAAGGCAAGTGGGGATGGGGAGGACTTACTAAGGGACTCTTGGGGAATGAGTGCAAAACCCCACACAGGCCACTATCCCCTGAGTCTTAAGGGAGAGATGCAGTGTGACCCAGGGAGAAGCTGGTGGAGATGGGGCAGACATAAGGAGGCAGAGAGAGACAAAGGGCTCCTATTAGGGGGAAGTTTGGCTGATTCCAGGCTCTGGGAAGACCAGGATTGGAGGGAGAAGGAATATGGAAAGGATTTTCACACCCTAAAGTCCCCAAAGAGTGAGCAGATTCAGACAGAGGAGGCCCTCTGCATGGGAGGGCTGGGAAGAGATAGCTGTCCCTGGGTGCTTTCATGCTGTCCCACTTTAAGATTCTCAGTTTGATCCCTAATGATGCCCCCCCAGCTCAGGACCCAAGGAATGCCCCTTATCCCCCATCCAAAGCAGTACATAAAAGTTCCTTTTCTCACTTCCCCTTCACCGTATGAGAAGGCTGACATTTGCAGAAAGCCCAGAAAAATCAAGAGGAAAACACAGAATAACCCCACCCCCACCTCCAGAAAATAGAGAAACATGGGCGGGAGGAGGAACTACTGACCAAAGCCCTAACTTCTCACAAAGACTAATCACAGACCCTCTGCCCAGCCACAAACCTCACCCCTTTTTCACTTTGAGTGGTACCCCCTGTTTATAGCCATTTGTCCCCTCCCTTGCACAGGAAGGCTTGTGGCACTGGACTAAAGGGTCTTTGGTAGTTGGGGCTGGTGGGGAACAGGGGGGAGGGTGCCACTGGTAGGGCAGCAATGTTGAGTGGATATGAGAATAAATAGACGACCTGAGTTCAAATCCCAGCTCCACCACTGACTAGCTGTAACTTTGGTCAAGTTACTCAACTTCTTGGTGCCTCAGTTACTTTTATTGTCAAAAGGGAGTAATAATAATTCTTATACGCTTAGCACCTCAATTCTGGAATTGTTTCATGTTCAGGTCAGAGAGGAAGGAGTGCTAGGCTCCAAGTATGTGAGAAACAAGGATGGAGGATGAGCTGCAGATGACAGTGGACTAGAAAAAAGCGAAGGGAGCTCTGACGCCAAGTTTGACCTATGTTTTCCCACCTGGCAATTGCAGCCCTTAGATCTGGTCTTGCGAAGCTCTGGAAGTGGCCCAAGTCCAGCCCCAGGCCTCTCTGTCCAGGTTGCTGCAGACACAGAGCCTCAGTACTCCTACTGGGCTGGGCTGCCATCTTGTGGCCAGGCCTGGAAACTAAGGTATGCTGGGCACTGGTGGAGTAGGCTTTGGGGTTAGCCCTGCTCTAATAGTAAACAGCAGGGCTGGCAGATGTCCCCTCCCGAGACCACACCTCCTACTTCCAATGGGCAGGGGAGAGTGAAACCAGAGGTGCCAGTAGTAGGAAACTGGGGACCTTGGCCATGGGATCTGTAGCTTGGGCAGTGACCCTGATGTTTAATCTGGGCTGGGCAGGAGTTAGATATACAGTTGTTCCTTTTTGCAGCTTCTGGGGCAATGACTTCTAGATCGCTTGAGCCTTGGAAAGGCTAGAAAGAGTAAGGGGAAAAATACTCTGGGGAGGCGTCTAGAGCAGGGTTTCTCAACCTCTGCACTGCTGGCATCTTGGAGCAGATAATCCTTTGTTGGGGGTGGGTGGGGTACTGTGTTGAGCATTGTAGGATGTTAGCAGCCCTCTATCCACTAGATGTCAGTAGAAGCCTCTTCCCCAGTCCTGATCATCCAACAGGTCTACAGACACTGCCAAATGTCCCCTGGGAGCTAGAATTTCCTGTGGTTGAGGGAACCACTAATCTAGACAGATCTTATTTTTGCTCCTTACTAGCTGTGTAAAATAGTCACTTTCTCTGTCTAGACTTTTGTTTCCTCATATGCATAAAGGGAATAATATTTAGTGAGTATTAAATGAGAAAGTACCTCCTTCCTCTCTCCTTTTGCCCCTTCCGATGCCTCCCCAGCATCCCTCCTATCCTCTGTGACCAGTCCTCACTCTATCTCTCCCTATCCCCTTAGGGATTCCTGCCATTCCTCAGCAATGTCCTTTAGGGTGTCATTGTGACTTGGGGCAGAACATCAGCGCCTCCCTTGCGCTTGGCCTTTGGGAAGGCAGGGCCTCAATGCCTCTCCTTGCAGGCTGTGGAAGGGAGGTGGTTGGTTCAGATGGCTGTGATGGGGTGGCGCCTGTGGGTCAGTGGGTAGGGCGCTGGCCCCGTAAACTGAGGGTGGCGGGTTCAAACCCGGCCCCAGCCAAACTGCAAAAAAAAAAAAAAGAGTGACCCAGATGGCTGTGATGAAGATGATCGCGGATGCATTTGTGTAGGGAAGATGGATGATGGGGGCATTTCTGTAAGCGTGTCCCCAGCAAGACTGTGCAGTGGCCACCAAGTCCTCCCAATAGCAGCTGGAGATGCATGGCTATCCCAAGGGTCTGTCTCCCTCTGTGGCTCCTCTGAGGTAGGGAGAGCCTGGTGGGTTCTCTTGTGTGTGCCCCCAGTGGGCATGTGCATGTCAGCCTGAAGGTGAGCATGGTCAGTGTGCAATGGCAGGTCCAGGCTGTGGAGAGCCTAAAGCCTAGACATTTGGGGGCTTACTCTTTCTAAAAATGCAAAAAAAGAAAAAAGAAAATGGAATAGGAGACTTACTAAGACTTAGAAATCAAGACCAAATATAAATTTCTAAATGCTGACAAATACCAAAAACATCAAAAAATTTGGCAAAAGTAGCTTCATATTTTTATTGGCTGCTTGAGACACCTATATAATAATTTTAAATCAGTTATATTAACCTAGAAGCATTCAGAATGCCAACAAAACAGTTGCAACTTCTTTTTGCAACTTCAGAATGGTAGGTGTTTAGCAAAACATTTATTTTACAGAAGCTGCATAAAGTAAACTGAAAATGTTAATCAATTTCCCCATTGTGTAACTACTTTTTCCTGCATACTAACAAGAACATGCTTTGAATTTCCATGTTAATTTGCAGCTCCCAGATTGTCTTAGGCAAGGTCGGTGGCCACTGAAAATACTGCTAGGACAGGGCTACTTAATGACACATTAATGAAACACAAAGGACCCAGAAAAGTCAAAAACAATCTTGAAGAAGAAGAATAAAACTAGAGGCGTGTACTTCCCAATGTCAAAACTACCAAGCTGCAGTAATCAAGATTGTGTGGTTCTGGCATAAGGATAGATGCATACATCAATGGAAGTTAGAGTCCAGAAATAAACCCATACATTTACGGTCAATTAATTTTTGACAAGGGTGCCAAGGCAATTCAATGGGGGAAAGAACAGTCTTTGCAACAAATAATGCTGAAATAACTGAATATTCATATGGAAGAGAATGAATTTGGACCCCATCCTCACACCACATTAAAAATTAACTAAAAATGGAACAAATTTCTAAATTTAAGAGCCAAAACTATAAAACTCTTTGAAAAACTCAGGCTAAGTAATGGTTTCTGGACCTTATCAAAAGAAAATAAACTTTTGTGCTTCATTTTGTTTTTCTTTTTTTTTTTTGGAGACAGAGTTTCACTCTGTCGCCCTGGGTAGAGTGCTCTGGTGTCGTAGCGCATAACAACCTCAGTCTTGGGCTCAAGCAATCCTCTTGCCTCAGCCTCCCCAGGAGCTGGGACTATAGGTGCCTGCAATACCCGGCTATTTATAGAGCAGGGGGTCTTGCTTTCCTCAGGCTGGTTTCAAACTCTCCTGAGCTCAGGCAATCCAGTCGCCTTGGCCTCTCAGTGTGAGAAACTTTTGTGCTTCAAAGAACACTATCAAGAAAATGAAAACAATTCACACAGTGAGAGAATATATTTGCAAATTAAGTATCTGATAAGGATCTAGTTATATCTAGCATCTTTTTTACATGAAGAATTCTTGCAGCTCAACAACAAAAAGACATCTAATTTTTAAATGGGCAAAAGATTTAAGTAGACATTTACCTAAAGAAGATATACAAATAGCTAATATAGTACAGGCATAGTGGGTCAAGCCTGTAATCCTAGCACTCTGGGCCGCCCAGGTGGGTGGATTGCCTGAGCTCATGGATTCCAGACCAGCCTGAGGAAGAGTGAGACCCATCTCTAAAAATAGCCAGGTGTTGTGGCAGGTGTCTGTAGTCCCAGATACTTGGGAGGCTGAGACAAGAGAATTGCTTTAGCCCAGGAGTCTGAGGTCGCTGTGAGCTATGACGCCACAATACTCTGAGAGCAACAAAGTGAGACTGTTTCAAAAAAAAAAAAAAAGAGTATGAATTCATCTCTAAAGAATTCATGTTGTGCCAAGTGGCTGTAATCCCAGCTACTTGGAAGGCTGAGGCAAGAGGATTGCTTGAGCCCAAGAGTTTGAGGTTGCTGTGAGCTATGATGTCACGATATTCAACCCCAGGGCGACTGAGTGAGATTGTCTCAAAAACGAAAACAAATAGCTAATATACACATAAATATATGCTCAACATCTCTGGTGATAAGGGAAATGCAAATCAAAGCCAAAATGAGATATCACTTCACACCCACTAGGAGAAGTGTGATTAAAAAGGCAAATAATAATAAGGATGTGGATGACAAATAATAATAAGGATCAAGGATGTGGAGAAATTGGAACTCCCATACATTGCTGATAGGAATGTAAAATGGTACAGCTACATTGGGAAAAATGTTTGACAGTTCCTCAAAAATTTAAACATAGAGGCTTGGTGTCTGTAGCACAGTGGTTATGGTGCTGGCCACATACACTGAGGGTGGCGGGTTCAAACCCAGCCTGGGCCAGCTAAACAACGACAACTGCAACAGAAAAATAGCCGGGTGTTGTGGTGGGCACCTGTAGTCCCAGCTACTTGGGAGGCTGAGGCAAGAGAATCACTTAAGCCCAAGAGTTTGAGGTTGCTGTGAGCTGTGACGCTACGGCACTCTACTGAATGTGATGTAATGAGACTGTCTCAAAAAAAAAAAAATTAAACATAGAGTTTTCATATAACCAGCCATTCCACTTTTAGTTATATACCCAAGATAATCAAACCATACATTTGCACAAAATCTTGTACATGAATGTTCATAGTGGCATTATTCACAATAGGTAAGAAGTAGAAATAACCCAAATTTCATCAACTGATGAATGAATAAACAAAATGTGATATTTTGGAGTACAATGGATTATATAATAATAATTCAGCCATCAAAGGGAAATGAAGTGCTGATACATGCTACAACATGGAAGAACCTCGAAAACATTTTGCTAAGTGTTATTGAGATCTTGTTACAATGGTATGTCATTAATTTTACGTGATTCCATGTGTATAAAATGTCCCAAATAGACAAATATAACATTTATTTCATATAAGCTGCATCATAGAGACACAAAGTAGGTGAGTGGTTGCCAAGGGTAGAGGGGAGTGACTGCTAATGGGCATGGGTTTCTTTTAGGGGTGATGAAAATGCTCTGAAATTAGTGGCCATGATTGCACGATCTTGCACATATAAGACAGACCACTGAATTATACATTTTACAAGGATGAATTTTATGGTATGTGAATTATATATTAATAAAAAATTGGAAAAGGTAAAAGAAGGATCAGTTAAGTAGGAGGTTATGGATGATTTGCCTATGCTAGGAACAGTTTTAGCTTGTCATGATCTGGTTCTCTTATCTGTAAAAGAATTATCCCATTATCCTTTTTGTTTTTCTGAAATGCTCTAATTGAATTACTAAAGAATTTTAGAACCCTTTAAATTCACTAATTTATTACACAGAGCAAAAGCCAAAATCCAGATGGGTTAAGTCACAGTCCTAAGGTCTCAGGGCTGGTCAATGACACAACCAGGCCTAGATCCCAGGGAGTTAGGAGGCAGGAGACATGGCATAGGACTCCCATCATGCTGCTACTGGGCAAGTTCTAAGTGGTTTAAAACCCACTATTAAAGGTTCTCTGAAAAAATAAAAAAAGTTAACTATACAAAGATGGCCTTGTAGAAAGACAAATATTACACAGCTTGACATCTAATTTTTAAAAAATAGTAGAGGACTTGTGTGCAGGTGGCTTGAATGCTTTATAGATGAGCACAAACTGAGCTAGAATCAACTCATTCTTCATTGTCACATTGTTATCTTTGACTTTATATTCCTTCTCTTCTCTTTATCCTATCCGCCTTCCTCCTCTTGCTGATTTTTCTTCCCTTTTTCAATCGTGCCTACCTCTTTCCACCAGCATCAAGCTGCACATTCTCTGATTGCTTCTTTGTGTGACAATGGTTTTATGATATCATTTGCTATACAGAGAATAGAGAGATAATTAAGTCTTTCCTTCAACATGATTGATCAAAACTTGTTTTGTACCTTTGATAATTTAAGGAAGCTTGTTTCAGGCTGACCACTGTACTGGAAATGTCATTTACATTTTTAGGATTGATCAAATTTGAGGACACCTCAACAAGTATCTTTCCTCTGTAGGTGTAAGAGTTCAAGGCATTTTGACTTTCCTTGTATGGTGATTAATTTTACATATTTTTTAATCGACAAGTTTCATTAAAAATTGTGTTAATAGTATTGAGGTCTTGTTATAGTGGCATATTATGAATTTGATGCTATCTTTGTTGATGTTCATATTTTGCATCAGGTCAGTAAAAATTTTAAATCTTTTTTAATATGTTCAGGCAATTTACTATTTGTCTCTGGTTGGTTTGTCAAACAATGCAAGAATCTTTTCTGTAATTCTATTAGAGAGCTATTTCTTCTTTTAATAAAGTACTTTTTGCTATGTCCAAAATTTTTTTGGTTACAATGGTCTTCTCATTGTCAAAAGCATTTTAATTACATCATTGTTCATAATTATTGACTTTGTTTTATATTCCATTCATTTATAATATATTCCACTAAACTCAAATAACATTTATACCTTTAGATAGGATTGGCCCCCACATGCCCATAAATGCCACCCAACAGAACAGGAAGTCAGAATAGAGAGACAATGGTTAAAACTAATGGTTTAAAGTAATTTACTTTGGCAAATTAAAAGAGAAACTAGACCATATGGACATATTTCTAAGATTTCTCCCAGGGTCTTGGAAGGGACTCATCTGAAGGAGGAGACCCGAAGCTTAAACTTCATTGGCTTCACAATGTATGGGCCTCTGGCTACATGTGTGCTACCATATGAACACATATTAAGGCATATGCATTTCTCTGTGGAGAGTGTGGCCCTGGTGCTTCTTCAGATTGAGCCCAGGTAAAATGGCTCCATGAGCAAGGGATGATGTTTCATCTATACTGCAAATGTAGTTGGGCTCAGCTAGATGTCCCTTTGAGGAGACTGAGGTAAAGGCCAGACTGGGAGGGTATCTCCAGTCCCATTCTCCATAGTGTGACCCAATCTCTAGAAGTTCCCCCCTAGCCTTCCTGACTTTTCTCACTTCCTCTCTCCTGACCTCCTCTGCAGAGGCCGCAGAACGGGACAGCTAATGGAGAGTCTCTGGAGACTCTCCAGAATGGGAGTCTCTGGAGCCCTTCACTTGGGTTCAAATCCTGGACTCATGACTTAAGCTGGTCTAACTAGACTTCCTTCCTGGGAATTTTCTTTTTCTTTTTTTTTTTTTTTTTTCCTGGGAATTTTCTAACTGGATTTTAATGGTGAGATCTGAGGTAACCCCTGAATTGCTGGAGAAAACCAATAACTGATATAGACTAGGAGAGAGGGAAGCCATGCAGAAGCAAGAAAGGGGAGTGCCTGGCATAGCAAGAGCGGCTACAGCTCCTGAAACCCATAGATGTCATGGAATCTATGCATGTCTTTCTAACACCTCCTCTTGTGGGGTTCAGGCTAGTTTAAATGGAATTTCTGTCCCTTGCAACCACAAGTGTCCTGGGTGAGCTGTGTCCTCATACCTCCTTCTCCTGAGGGCTTATCTCTGTAATGGTAGCATGGCCCACTCAGAATCAAACCAGAGCCTGAAATCATCCGTAACTCCTCCTTTCTCTTTATTTTCTTAGAGCCTCCACACGCAAGGCACTGTGAAAGGTTGTGCAGATTGTTCACTGCGCAAGTCCATCCAGCTGAGAAGGTAAGTGGGGGCTAAAGTCCAGCCTTCTCTCTGCTTGCTTAATCATAAGCCCAACAGGGCAGTGTCCTCAGGAGAAAAGGGATCTTTCTTTCTTTCTTTCTTTCTTTCTTTCTTTCTTTCTTTCTTTCTTTCTTTCTTTCTTTCTTTCTTTCTCTCTCTCTCTCTCTCTCTCTCTCTCTCTCTCTCTCTCTCTCTCTCTTCTTTCTTTCTTCCCTCCCTCCCTCCCTCCCTCCTTCCTTCCTTCCTTCCTTCCTTTCCTTTCCTTTTCTTTTTACAGAGTCTCTCTTTGTTGCCCTGGATAGAGTGCTGCAGCATCATAGATCACAGCAACCTCAAACTCTTGGGCTCAAGAGATCCTCTTGCCTCAGATTTTCTTTCTTTCTTTCTTTTTTTTTTTTTTAAGTGGAGACAGGGTTTCACTGTTGCTCAGGCTGCTCTAGAACTGTGAACTCAAGCAATCTATCTACTTTGGCCTCCTAGAGTGCTAGGATTACAGGTGAGAGCCACTGCGCCCAGCCCTAAGGGCATCTTTTTTTCTAACTGCACGCTCCCTACAGGATACTGGGGCCTTCTTCATGTATACGACTGCCCTGAGTGCAGAGACTCAGCCTCCTCCTCCAGACTGGTTAAAGAACCTTCTCCTTTGCTCTTATGATGTTCTCCTAACATATACACCCCTTCTATATCACTTAATTCAACCATGATGTTTAAAAGTCCCACTCTTCCCCCAAATGTCTGTGTCAAGGACAGGAACTGCATTTAGTGGTCTCTGTTTTCTTTTCTTTCTTTCTTTTTTTTTTTTTTTGGCCAAGGCTGGGTTTGAACCTGCCACCTTTGGTATATGGTGCCCATGACGCCCTACTCCTTTGAGCCACAGGTGCCGCCCAATGTGGTCTCTGTTTTCACCCAGCACAGGACCTGGCATCTGTTGAATGAATAAATTCATGAATGAGCCCCAGGGTGTCTCAAAGAAGTGTAAAGAACCCCAAGTGGCATCTGGGGAAGTGGCCAGAAGACAAGTGGAGGATCATTAGTAACAGAACAGCTCTGCAGGGCTCCTCAGAAACCCTGTGCTGGGAGAGCAGATCCTCAGAATATATAATGACGCTGTTCCTCCCAGCACCCATCTTGCCTGCATTCCTGAGGGCCCCCCACTTGCCTAATGAAGGCCTTGAAAGTGGCCTTGTAGGGTTTGCAGGAAGGCAGTCTTCAGAGCTGGGACGTAGGCGCTGCTGAGCTCCTAGTGGCAAGTGTGTGTGTGTGTGTGTGTGTGTGTGTGTGTGTGTGTATGTGTATCGAAGGTAGGGAGGCAGTATATGAGTGGGAAGAACTGTTGCCAAACCATTCCTCCGGGGGCCTTGGATTCAGGGAGAGCATAGTTTCACGATCTCTTTCCTGTGGGTGTGTGTGGGTCTGTGGACATTGTTGAGTGCATTGTCTACTCTTGTTTCTCAAGGTAGAGCTCACATGGTACCTTCTCCAGAAAGCCCTCCCTCACCCTGGTTAAACAAATGACCCCTCTCCTATGCTCTCAGAAAGTTTATACCCTGGTAAGAGTACTTAACACCACCTGTGACAATGCTAGCTCCCACGTGCCCCTCTCCTCACAGACTGTGGGCTTCTGTCTGCTTATGGGATCTCTTAATGCCAGGATGTCCAAGTGTGGGCTTATTGGCTGAGCAGAGGTGTTCGTGCCTGTCTGGGCTTTTATGCTGTCCCCTTGCTGTTACACCTGTCACTAAGAGTCTGTAAGTACCATGCAGCTTACTGTGCTTCTCCACACTTGTTTAGTTTTTCCTGTAATGCCGTGACCACCTGTCACATCCCTACACCCAAGAGGATGCAGAGTAGCACCCAGGGCCCCCACCTTCCAGTGGTCCTTCTGGATGCCACCCCTGGGTTTACTCTGCGTGTACCAGGGGCATGATTCTTAACCATGAATGCACTTCGGAATCACTTGGGGAGTTTTTAAAAAATATCAATACCCGACCTTAGGTATCTGGGACAGATAAATTAAATCAAAATCTCTAGAAGTGGGGTGAGGCCAGACATGGATTAAAAAATATACAAATCTGTGCTTAAGAACACTTCCATAAGAACCGCTGACTCGGGTGTGATGATGTATGTCAAGAAACCTTTCCACATACTAGAGAAATACCCATCCTCTCTGCTGGCAGCGGCCTTCCTCTTTGGTATCAATCCGTCTGCCGCCTACAGGGGTCGCTGAGGAACAGCGGGCCCACCTTGCACTTTCCTGTGGATCCCATCCCTGTGCCCAGGGAAAACCCGGAGCCACCGCGGTATAAATTAGCGACTTTATTTGGAACACCTGAGCGAGCGCCCGCGGCTCGCCCGCCTGCCATATAAACGTACAAAGTCCCTGTTGCACCACACACCACGCCTCGGAGATAAATACAGCCCTAGGGGCTCCTGCTCTGGCAAAGCAACACTTATTTACAGGAATAGATTACAAAAGTATTACAAAAAGTGGTCCTGAACCGGGGGGGGGGGCGGAGTGGGGGTGGGTTATGGTTACACCTGCACTTGGGTCTGGAGTGCACCTGAGAGGATGTCATGAGGGCTCCCCCCAAAAGAGGGCGCACCTCCTCTCCCAAATTAACAGTGCGTAGAGGGGTAGGGCTTAGGTCTGCGAGGGTCTCACTTTCCCCTTCCCCCAAGGGGAAGAAGGCCAGGGAGAAGGACCTAGCCCCTCAAGGATCAGCTCTGGCCCAAGGAGGAAACCGATCGGCCATCGCGGCTGGTCTCCGGGATGCCGCGTGGAATAAACTGACTTCGTCCTTTCCCGAAGAGGGTGCGGAGCCAGGCGGAGACACATTTCAGTTCTCCTGCTTCTCCCGATTCGGGAGGGGTCGCTTTTAAAGCGCTGTTGGAGGGAGGCATTTAAGCTCAATCTTCTGGGCGCGAGGGACCCTAGGGGCACCATCCCTCGGGCGAGTGGGCAGCTGCACCCTACGACTCGGCCGCCCGCCCCCTCAGAGCACCTGGTAGATCGGGTTGGGGTTTGCGCCCGCAGGGCACTGCGGGGCGGCGTCCGGGGACGGGGTGGGGGCGCCGAGCTCGCCCTCGCTTTGGGCGGTAGCCTCTTGCGGGCGTGGAGGCGACCCAGGCGGCGCGTCGGCCAGCAGCAGCGCGGGCGCTGCGGGGCTCTCGGTGGAGATGCGCTCCACGATGCTGGACAGGCAGTCTAGGCTCGACACCGCCGCATTCTTCCCGGGCCTGGGTTCTGCGCGGGGAGGAGTAGGTTAGTGAGCAGGGGTGGAGCCGCGGACAAGTCTCCCGCTCCTGGACCCAGTGCCGAGGGGCAGACTGGAAACTGAGGACCCGTCAGGGTTGGGGACGAGCCAGCAATAGTGAAAGGCGGAACGATTTCGTGTAGTGAGCTACACGATTAGTGTTTCACCACTTCCAAGGGGGGGGCGGGGTCCTTGGTAAAAGGAAGCCAGGACAGCTCATAGTGGGGCATAGGAAAGAGGAGCGAGCAGGGCGAAGCCCAGAATACGCACCGCTGGGCGCCTCGCTGTAGTAGGCGCCTTCATAGCAGTTCCGCCGCCGGGTGCCGCTCGGGGGACCGCTGTAGTCCATCTGGAAACAGCAAAGGCGACCAAGGCAGGCCTGTGAGACCGCGCGGGGCCTAAACACCACTCCCTGTAGCCACCCTCTTCCCAACTTTAGTTCAGCCTTGCATTGTGGGCTCGAATCTATCCTGTTTAGGAGTAGGGATTAGGATGGGCAAGAACTGAGATCTGTAGCGTACAGGGCCAAACCGAGGGCGGACAGCCACCCAGGGGCTCAAGTTTGCATTTTGGCAGTAGGAGTAAGATCGTCACATCGCTGCACCAATGTTAATAGCGCCCGGAATCCAGCCGATCACATCCATCCCTCACCCTTCCAAGGCACTAGGCTACCTCAGTGACAGTTGCCTAGGACAGCACAGTTCATCCTTGGGAAGGATCCTGACCCAATCCTTCCTGAAGGCCAGCTCCCTGCTCTCAGGAGAGAGTCCCAGAATCCCAGGTGCTGCCTCCATTTCTCCTCCCACCCGGGGTCCCGACCTTACCATGCCGTCGGAACAGTTGGAGCGCGGGCTGGACGCGTCTGAGTCGCCGCTGTAGTGCTCGCCACCGCGGCCGGGGGGCAGCGGGCCGGGCGCATAGAAGGCGCTTGCTGCACCAGCGGGAGCGGCGTCCTGTTCGCGTAGAAGAGCCTGCAGGCCCTCGATATAGCGGATAGCGTTGCGCAGGATCTCTACCTTAGGCAACCGCTGGTTAGGATTGCTCGACGTGCAGCGCTTGAGGGTCTCAAAGGCCTCATTAACTTTGCTCAGGCGGCGCCGCTCGCGCATGGTGGCAGCCTTGCGGCGGTCGGCGTTGGTGGTCTTGCGCTTGCACGCCTTGCAGGCCCACAGTAGGCACCGGCCTGCCTGGTGGTGCCCGCTGGGCGCGCGCACATGCTCGTCCTCGCGCGCACCGGGGGCTGGGAGCACAGCCGCGGGGAAATGAGAGTGTTCCTCTGGCTTCAGAAGTGCGCCCACGTGCACCAGGCGCGGGTCCAGGTCCTCGAAGAAGCGCAGGTCCGGGGAGTCGAAACACGGGTCGTCATAGAAATCGTCCGCTGTGGCAAAGGAGCAGAGAGAGCCGTCGGGGCCCGTCAAGTCTACGTCGCGGAGCGGCGGCGACAGTAGCTCCATATTCCAGCGGGGGGCAGCGCCGTCCTGGCTTCCCCTAACAGAAGAGGAGAGAGTTGCCTCGGGAACCCAGCTGGGTGAGAGCAAAGTGCTGGGAGTCTGAATGCACACCCAAGTGCCCCCCTACCCCGCCCTATCCCGCCCGACCTGACTTGTCGCGAGGGAAGAGGCGGCAGCGCCCGGGGGCTTCCCCACCCCTAGCTTCTTGCCAGGCGCCCTGGGCTATTTATCTGTAGTATAGCCTGAACTCCCCGAGCCGGCGCGGACAGCTGGAGGCGGGGGTGCCCGAGGCCAATAGGAACAGAGCTGGGCGGAGCTGGGGGGGGGTCCCCGGGTGGCTGTAGGGGCTAGAAAGTATCCCGCCCTCCAGCCCCTCCACGCTAGAGCGCGCGCTCTATCCTCTTCCCTTGGCAAGGAGGGAGGCAGAGACTGGCAACCGAACGCGGCTGTACTTGGATCTCCGGCACACCCTTTTCAAACGCCCAACTCCTGTGTCCTCGGCAAACGCTGACCATGGGCGCTCGCCTCCGAGCTAACTTTGAGCTCTCCGCTGTCCCCTGATTTGTGGGGGACCCAGGAGTAGAAATCAGGTCGGGAGAGATTTGGAGAGATGCAAGGCATTGGGGAAGAAATACAGAGAGCTGAGATAGTGAGACAGGGACAAACCCAAGGAGGCTGACAGATACTCAGGGGGCCCCTCCCCTGGAGTCCCTCAGAGGGCCCAGGATGCTCAGAAGCCCAGTCTGGTCTATACAGGAGCTGGGGATTGCTGCTAAAACTTTGCTCTAATCTCTCCATACTTGGGTCCTGCCTGGGTCAGGACTCCCACCCATCTCAACCTGCAGGTGTCTGCACCTTGGCCTGGGGTCTAGACTGAGATGCCTCTTAAGCTGGGTAAAAAATTCCACTTGTTCAGAGCTTGTCTCCATGGCTAGGCTTGTGGTTGGTAGATCAAGCACTACCACCAAAATTTGAAATTAATATTGGACTTCCAGGTGAAGCTACGGAGTAAGCAGGAGATTCGTAGGGCTGGAATTCCAAAGAAGAGGTCTAGGCATGCAGAATACCTGTCCACTCTACTTCTAAGACATGACTCAAGTCTGTCCGTCACCATGGACTAAGCTGTCATACTGCTGGGCATGGACAACTTCAATAACCTGGCAGCCCTCACTCCACTCTTACCCCTGGATTATCTACTCACTACACAGCAGCCTGAGTAGATCTTAAAAATGTAAAAGGAACTATATCACTCTTCTTATTCAAACTCCTCAAAGCTTCTTACTGCACTTCATTATTGGACCCTAGTAGGCTCTGCATGAGCTGGCCTCAGCCTGTGTCTCCAACTTCACCTGGATATCTATCTCTCTCTCTCTCTCTCTCTCTCTCTCTCTCTATATATATATATATATATATTATTTTTTTTTTTTTGAGACAGAGTCTCACTATGTTGCCCTAGGTAGAATGCCATGTGGCATCACAGCGCACAGCAACCTCCAACTCTTGTGCTTAAGTGATTTTCTTGCCTCAGCCTCCCAAGTAGCTGGGACTACAGGCACCTGCCACAACGCCCAGCTATTTTTTTTTTTTTTTTGTAGTTGTCGTTATTGTTTGTCAGGCCTGGGCTGGGTTCCAACCCACCAGCTCTGGTGTGTGTGGCTGGAGCCCTAGCCACTGAGCTACAGGCACCAAGCCTATATTTTTTTTTTTATTATTTATTTTTTTTTAGACAGAGTCTCACTATGTCACCCTAGGTAGAGTGCCATGGTGTCACAGCTCACAGCAACCTCAAACTCTTGGTCTTGTGATTCTCTTGTCTCAACCTCCCAAGTAGTTGGGACTACAGGCACCTGCCACAATGCCCGGCTATTTTTTTGTTGTAGTTGCCATTGTTTGGGTTTGAACCCGCCAGCCTCATGTATGTGGCCAGTGCCCTACCCACTGAGCTACAGGGACGGCCCTTGACCTGGATCTAAAATCCCTTTTGATCACTTCATTCCAATCAGCCTGACCTTTCCATTCTTCCAATAATCTGAACAACATTCTGCCTTGAAGTGTTCTACTTGTGGCTCTAAGCTTATAGCATTGTTCCTGGGGCTTTCCCCAAGATTGGCCGCTTTTCCTGTAATAGCTCTCAACTCAGACATCGCCTGCTTGGGATGTCTCTGACCGTTCTCTCTAAGACAGCTGCCTCCTTTCCTCTGGGTCACACCATCCTCCTCATTTTCTTCTTGGCAGTGCCACTCTTTACAGTCTTCTTTATTAGTTTGCTCATGACTAACTTAGCCCCATGAAGGCAGGGACATTTTCTTCACAATTTCATTTCCAAAGACCAGTACAGTAGCAGTCACATAGTAGACACTTGATAAATGCCCAATGAATAAATGAGTGGTTTCATACCTTTTGGATCTCTATTGCATATATTTGAACTTCTTAAACTGTGACAATGAGGAAGGTTATATTTCTTCAAAAGTAGACAGTCACAAACATGATTCGATGATTAGACATCCATGCTCTGTTACACTTGCCCTTCCTAAACAAGGCTCAGACCACGTGCCTGGGATATGTTCCCTTATACTGGACAAATATACATGGCCTGCTGCAATGTTGTACTGGTATACCTCAGAGAGATTAGGTTTTTACTAAGCATACATCTTGTCATTTGACTTATATTCATGCTAAGGGATGAGCTAATTGTTTTATTAATGATTTAGATTTAAACAACTATTTCTTCTTCCTAGTTCAAGCCTTAGCAGAATGCCTGAAGTATAGTAGGCACCAATAAATACTTCTTGGGTAAATGAATGAAGCGATTCTCTTAATTGAAGAGTACCCTGAGATTCCCAGGTGAGCTCTTCAAACCATTTATTTATGCAAGTCTAGATTTTTCTCAAACCTGAGCAAGCAAAGAAAATACAGAAATAGAATGGATGTTGAGACTTAAGTGATTAAAACTTTGTTTTTAGTGTATCGTGTTCATAAAAGCTTCCTTTGGGTTGTCATCAAGGTTCCTTTACAATAAATAAGTAAATGTTATATGCTTGAACTTACCAAACATGTTTAGTATTTTATCACTTGTGATTTCTAGATCTAAACTGCTTTGACAGTTTTAAACTTGACTTGCAGCTTCACCTTCTTCTGTAACTAAGAAACACTGTTTTAAAGCACACAGACATTCTAGTGGTAGAATGCCACCTTTATTTTAAGCCTTCAAGTGGAATTTTCATCGTCTACAAGGTTTTCTCTGCTTAAAAATAGTTTGGAACTCACTGAACTCAGTGACCTTTACAGACCTCTCTGGACCCACATCTACCTGGGAGCCCCCCTCTGGTTGTGATCTTTGGAGAGAGGATTGTCACTCAGTCATACCATCCCTGTTACCCAACGAGCAGAAGAAGTATGTCTGCCCTGGGACCTGGTGTCTTTTTAGTCCTAGGAATGGGTTGAGGGCAGAGAGGGAAAAATGACATCGCGTTCGGAAGCTGAAAGAGTTCAAACTCTTACACTGCGGAGTCTTGTCAAGGGTGCCCCTTGTCCACAGGTGCTGAACTTGTTCTGGGAAAGGATGTTGACAATGGGCTTAGGGAACATGGGGGGAGTCCCTGAGCACCCCTTCTCCCTCCAATGCCAGACTGAGTAGATTCCTGGGCTTTGTGACCAGGGCAAGTGCACACCTCACCCTGGTCCTTGCTTTTCCAGTCTTCACAGAGAGGGCCTCCTTCAGCGGAGGCAGGGAGGGAGCTGTCTGGGCTGTACCTTCTCCCTCTGCCCTTTCTGGTCCTCTCTACTCAGCTGCCTGTCCAGAGGCTATAAATGGAAAGCTGGCCTCTGGGTAGGAATGTGGCCTGGCTGGGCCCCTGCAGTGTTGCACCCACAGGGAGCAGCCAGCCCTGGAACTCCCGGCAGCCTTTGTATATATATATATAGCCTCTGGAAACCCAATCCAGACTGCACCTGCCCCAGTCCTCAAACACCCCTGCCCCTGCCCAGGCTGGACCTGTGGCTTCTGCACTTGGCCTGGCACAGTTCGCATATGTGGCTGGGAGAGGGGGTTAACAATGTCCAGAGCGTCAAAACTTGAGTGGTCAGGTGGGGCAGGGCCAGCTCCAGGTTCCCACTCAGTTCCCGGATCCCCCTAAGTGTCCCCTTTGTTCCCTACCAACTTTGCTCCCTGCAAAGTCTGAATCAGTCCACCACATGGGTATAGATCCTGCTCGGGGGCCAGTCTGGGTTGCTCAGGAGGGACCGCGATATTCCCAAGGCATAGACAGGGTCCCAGGTTTTGGAGTAGGGTCCCAGAGATTCTCCACAGAGGGCCACACTTTCCCCTTGGGGGTACTCTCCAGCCTCCCACAGACAAGCAGGACTTGGGAGTCTGGCAGATGAGCTAGGAGTTGGAGAAGACGGGTCCACGTGCAGGGAGAAAGGAACACAATGACAAGCAACGGCATGTCCCTCCCCACGGGGTATGGGTGGCATGTGCTCTGTTGGGGGGCACACCCACTATCACTTGTCCAGTCTATGATTCATTCACTCAATCAACAAACATTTATTCAGGTGCTGGGAATATAGCAGTGAACAAAACAGACAATCTTCCCTGCCCTTGTGGAATTGATATTCTGACAGGGCAAGACAGGCAATAAACCACACACAAAATAATAAGTTATGTAGTGTGTTAGAAGGTGATACATGTGGAAAAATATTCAAAGCAAAGCAAGATGAGTAAAACTGGGCTGTCAGGGTGGGGCTGACTGCAGTATTAAATACAGTGGTTAGGTTGACAAGGTGACATTTGAGCAAAGAGTTGGGTTTGGGAGCAAGCCATCCGTCCTCATGTCATCTGGAGAAGACTGCATGAGCAGAGAGAACCAATAAAGCTCCAGCACCTTCTATGGGGCACACAGGGCTCCTGAGGTACAGACAGGCGTGGCCCTGCCTTCCCAGGAACCTGGAGCCTGGGGGGTGGGCATGTACATGGCATGAGATAGACTTTGAAGACGGGGTTTGATGGATGATTTGTTACTTCTTTTTCTTTGTCCAGCTGAGTCTCACTTTGTTGCCCTTGGTAGAGTGCCGAGGCATCACAGCTCACAACTCTTGGGTTTAAGCGATTCTCTTGCCTCAGCCTCCCAAGTAGCTGGGACTACAGGCACCCGCCACAATGCCTGGCTATTTTTTAGAGACGAGATCTTGCTCTGGCTCGGGCTGGTCTCGAATCTGTGAGCTCTAGGCAATCCACCTGCCTCAGCCTCCCAAATGCTGGCATTACAGGTGCGAGCCACCATGCCCGGCCCCTGATTTATTACTTCTAATGAAAGGATGTCTTAAAAACTAAGAAATTCTTTAAGAATTAGGCATAATGGGCTAGCACTCTTTTTTTTCTCTCTTCAATAGATTTATTAACTACACCCTTCAATATTGACATAGCACTTTAAGAGGGAATTCTTTAGATATTTTAAAATTTAATTATAGATTCCCCTAGAACTAAGCTTTGGCCCAACACAGGGTGTGAGGTAAGGGTGGGCTGCTACCCAGGGAGGGAGGAGGAGGACCTGAGATGTGCCTAATGTGAGTGTGGCGTGGTGGGGGAGCCCTCAGCCCACCCAACTCTTCACCCCCTGGTCTCACATGCCATGTGCACCTCCCACTCTGTGCTCACCTCACTTGATGAGCCTCTCACTCCAGGCTCTTTTCAGGGCACTGTGAAACCAGGTGAACAAAAACAGCAGGAGTAGGGATTGTTTGACAGGTAGGGAAAACTCAGGTCCCAGTTAAAGCCCTGAAGCATTTACTCACCCAAGCTGTCTCCTTCAGACCTTACTGTTCATGAGATTAAAGGCTTTCTGCACCTCAGAGGTGAGCTGGGGTCTTTGTACGGCCTCATTACTGGAGTTTGGAATACACACTTACTGTAGTTTCTCAAACAACACAAATGAGGTAGCAACAGCTTAATGACTAGAAGTGTTTGAGGACTCAGGGTTTATGAGGGTGTTGATTATTCTCCTGACCTAAGGATATTAGGCTTTTAGGGTGAAGAGATCTACATGAGAGGAGAGTTGCCCACCTCCACAGAATAAAGCACTGAAAAAAATGCAAATTTAATTTGCAGCAGGAGGGATTTAAGTCAGACATAAGAAACAATATTATCAAAGTATGGTATGCTCTTGAGCTAATCTGGCATGGATTCAGGGAGAAGGATGGGTGAGAAGGCCTCTGAGGGCTGGGTGCATGCTCCCTCCTGTAATCCTAGCATTCTGGGAGACCAAGGAGGTGGGTGGATTGTCTGAGCTCAGGAGTTTGAGGCCAGTCTCAGCAAGAGCAAGACCCCTTCTCTAAAAAATAACTGGGCATTGTGGCGGGCACCTGTAATCGCAGCTACTTGGGAGGCTGAAGCAAAAGAATCGCTTGTGCCCAAGAGTTTGAGTTTGCTATGAGCTATGATGCCACGGCACTCTACCAAGGGCAATAAAGTAAGACTCTGTTTCAAAAAAAAAAAAAAGAAAAGAAAGGCTTCTGAATGTTGCCTTCTTCTTTATGAATGTAAAGATTCATGAGAAGCCCAAGGATGTCCTTCTGTCTCTGCTGCCTATGATGCCCCCCAGGAAGTTGTGCCAAGAGTCCAGTGTGTAGGACCAGGACAGAGCTGACAAGTACACTCTCTTGCAAGGACTGGAGGCAGGGTTTGCCCTCGCCCGCACACTTCCACGTCCCTTTGTGCTGTGTCACAGGTCTGTGCACCTCATGAACTGTGCATGCCCCACACTCCCTGTGTACCTCGCATATGACGCATACCTCTTGTATAAGGTACATTTCACTCTGTGCCCTTACACACAGTGTGCACCTTACACTCCCTGTAAATCTCTCACGAAATGTATACCGCACGCTCTACGTGCACTGCGTACATGTACGTTTCATGCTCTGCGTTCACTTCACGCTCCATGCACGCTTCACACGCTGTACCTCACACACTGTGTACACCTCTCACGTGCCATGTCCACCCCACACTCCGTAAGTACCTCACACACTGTGCACACCTCTCACACATCTGTGTACATCTCACACCCTGTGTATACCTCACACAGCCTCCTCCTCTTACACTATGTGCATATCATGCACACATTGTATACGCTTCTCACTCTGTATCACCTGACAGGCTGTGTACCATTCTCACGTTTGTGCACGTCACATGCTGTGTACACCTAACGCTCTGTGTACACATGACACTCCACGTACACCTCACGCTCTGTTTCTACTTCACATGCCGCGCACAACTCCCACGTGGATTTGTCTCCCATACAGAACGTTCTGTCCCTCACACATGTAGTTGTGCCCTTTGGCCTCCAAGTATACCTCACGCATGTGTGTCTCCCCTCAGCTGTGCACCTCCCACCCACAGCACACACCTCGCGTGCCAAGTGCACACCACATCCTCCATCCTGCCTGCTCACAGGCCATGTCATGTACATCCACACCTGGGTCCCAGAGAACACTTGCCTCCACTACGTGCCTGGGTGTCCCCTGCCCTGACCAGAGAGAAGACATTAAGGGACAGACATCCTGACTGTGACATCTGTCTCTTCTTTGCAGTTTCCAATTTGAATTTTTTCAGCTGAGCCTTTCTGCCTAGGAAGTCAAGCTTCCACCTAAGGGCTGGTAATGGGGCCTGGGGTGGGGACAGTGCATGTGGCAGATCTAGTGGGCAGCTGTGAGGGCCTGGGATGGGTTCTCTCCCACTCCGTTGCCTCCATTCTGCCTCATCAGCCCACCTGCCAGCTGAGGGGGCTTGAAGGGACTGGGATTAAGGCACACATAGCCCATGGGCTCCAGGGACAGACACCAGCTGCTACTCTCAGCAGCTGCCCCAGCCACACGCCTCTGAGGGGAGGTTGAGAGCTGTGGGGAGGCCTGATTCTCTCCCCAAAACTAGCTCATGCCTGGCCAGTAGCACCCAGGACAAGGGTGTCTTGGCAGAAGGACAGAAGACCGAGGGACTCTTGACTGGTACTCTGGCTGCCCAGGCCGGTTGCTGTGCATGCTGTCCCACGTCTTGTCCTACCACCTCCAGGAAGCTTTCTTGGATTGCTGCTTAGCTCCTAGCCTGGGAAAGTGATTTATGGTCCAGGTGCCCCCAAAGGCTTAACCTTCCTCTCCTCCTCAAGTATTCCTACACACTGTTTCCAGGCCCCAAGCTAGGCAGTGTGGCAGGATCTAAGGATGACTCAGACCTGGTCCTTGGCCTCAGAGAGCTCCATCTAGTGGGGAGATAATTCATGGTAATTCATGCACGAATTATCAAAACACCCCACAGGAGTGCCCGAAAGGGACAGCAAACTCTCTCATGGTTACCCAAGAAGACTTCTCCAGGGATGAATCATTCTTCTTGGGTATTGAAGACTGAGTAGGAGAGCCCCAGGGGATAGCTGCAGGGTAAGGCCTTCCTGGCTTAGAGAATAGCACTAAGGCCCAGGACATGCTTTGGGAGGGTCCCCAGGTGGCTGCCACTGTATCTGGGACTCTTTTGGTCATTTAGGACCTGTTACCTCAGAACCGCCCCCAAGAGGGGTGAACAGGGGGGCTCTGTCTGAGGTGAAGCTCACCAGTTTTCCAGGCAAGACAACAGCTCGTGGCAGAGGCAGAGGGACTACAGGGAGAGGACAGTAACTTCATACAGGGAGACAGTCTGGGCTGGAGCCCAAAGACCAGGCTTGTCACCTCCTTGTGCTGTACACTGCGTGTGCGACCCTCCCGCACCCTTCAATGCTCCTTTTTGGGTCCCACTTTCTCCACACATAGGACGGAAACACTGGCCTTGGCTCACTCACACTCAGGAATGAGGTCTTGCCAGAGCCCCTGCTTCTGCCTGTCCTCCCGGTCTCCCTCGTGGGCCTCTCTTCTCTGGGCAGGAGAGCAGAGGCCCGTCCTCTCACTCCATCCACATGGCCAGCACAGGCACTGGTCACACTGGGATGGGTGAAGCAGATGTCCCTGGGAGCATGGGGCTGAGCAGATCAGAAACTTGTTCTCGAGACGGGAAAGGCAGTTAACTTGGGGGTCCCCACTCCAAGGAGCACTGAGGAATCACAAATGTCATAGCCTTTTGTTTTTCATGAAGATGCCGCACAACTTCCCTCAGTCCATTTGAATTCGGCCTAGGAGAATATGGTGCTGATCTTTCTGGGCATGGAGACTGAGTCACCGGTGCTGTGGCCGTGTCCCCAGGCGTCTGCACTGGACTTCGGGGTCTCATCTATCTGGATTCAATTGCTACCTCTGCCCCTTATGCACCTAGAGCAACTCTCATCCCTCTGCACATCCCAGTTTTACCCAGCTGCAAAATGTGAATAGTTCTAGCATCTACCTCACAGGATTGCAAGGGTTCATAGCCAAGGTGTGCAGCATGCTTGCACTGTGCCTTATCTCAGGGTGCAGAGTAGGAGCTTGGGACGTATTCTTGCCTTGCTTGTTTTCTCTTTGGATGGAAGTTATGCTCAAGCAGTGGGTAGATGGGGATGAGGCAGTAGGGAGCCATGCCTGGCTATTCTGGACTCTGGACCTCTTTGAACTGGGGGCCATGGTGGGGTGGGAGCAGGCTGGAAGTGTGGGTGACAATACAGCCTGCAAAGTGTTGTCTGCAGCAGCAGGCGTCACTGCCTCTGCTGTGTGCACGGGCAGCCTGCCAGCCGCCCCCAAACAAAGCCTGGCCCAGGGGAGCAGAGGGGGCTGATGACAGATGCACAGAGGCTGGTGCAGGCAGGGCCAGGCTGGGGGCTGGAGGAGGCACGAAGAAGCTGCTCTCTGTGAAGGCATCCCCAGAGCACGCTGAGGTCCAGCAGAGTCCGCATCTGAGTGGCTGTTGTCCCTGCCTTACCCCAACACCAGTGATATTTATCCTCATTGCACAGTATAGAAACCTGAGGCCCAGAGAGGCTAAGCCTCTTGCCCTGGGTTCACACGTGCACAGATGTGGGGCTTCTGAGACAGAAATGCTCATCTCTTGACTCTATGTATCTAGCCAACTCTGAAATCCTAGACTTGGAGACAGGGGAATGGACTGGATGGCTTCTTGAGGCTCCTTTGTACCCAGGAGTCTTTGAATGAATGAGAATGAACTTTCCCCCATCTTATGGCCTTGAAACAGGGGCACCCCCTCCAGCAGAGGACAAAAGCAGAACAGGATCACCAGTGGCTTCCACTGATTTGTTTTCTCTGAAGTCAAGAGGTGGCCACTTCTGTTCTGAGATCTATCTGATATATGACCCATTTGTGTCAAGGGTCTTGGGTCTCACTGTTTATCCTTAGCCATCTTGGGATAGGAGCTCAGAGTGGGATTGTCCCAGGAATTAGGGAGAAGCAGGGAGGTGGAGGGAACCTTAGGAGAAATAAACATCTGCTCTTGGGACCTTGCTGGGCACATCAAATCCACTCCCCATCCATTCAGACCCTTCCCTACCTCTTCTTCCCATTCCAACCAAACATTCTTTTCACTCTTTTTAATGAGTAATTTCAAACGTAGGTCAAAATAGACAAGAACGAAATCCAAACCACCTCTAACAACTGTTAGCCCATGTCCAAAGCTGACCTATCAATGCCCCACTTGCTTTCTCCCCTTGTATTATTTTGAAGCAAATTTCAGACATCATACATTCTATTTGTCTCTATTTTATTATGTTTCTCTAAGACATAAGGACTTCTTTTTTAATAGAAGCACAATAACATTAGTGTACAAAAAAAATTAATAGTAATTTCTTATGCCACCAAATATCCAGTCAGTAATCACATTTCAGTTTGTCTCAAGAATTATTTTTGTTTGTTTGAATCAGAATCTAAGTAGGGTCTGCTTTGCAACTGTGATTGGTTAAACTGTCTTTTTTTTTTTTTTAACTGTCTTTTAATCTCTTTAAATCTAAAAGTTTCCCGCCATTTCTTTTTTCTTCCCTAGCAATTTATTTATTTGAAAAAACTGGATTGTTTGTCTTTCAGAGTTTCTTATAATCGGAGGTTTTCAGATTGCATCCCTAAGGTGTATTTTAACACGTTCACCTGTCCCTGGTATTTTCTGTGAACTGGTAGTTGGATAGATGTGTGGTCAGATTCAGATTTGATTTTTTTTAAGCAAGACTCCTCTGTAACGCTCAGGGACACAAACTGTCTGGGTGTCTTCACCCGAGTTTCTATGGAGTGTTGACCTCGCTGGCTCCTCTACTTCACCTTCTGCTTTCTCCCTAGCTTCCCAATGCAGGCTTCTGCTGACGTCTCTTCACTAAAACCGCCACCAACAACTTTAGTATTGTTAAGGGGACATTATCCCTCCTTGCCTTATAGGACGCCCTTTAAAGTCACCATTGACAACATCCTTTTCCTCAAAATGTTCTATTCCTTTGGTTTCCAAGACAACATCCTCTCTTGTTCTGCTCTGACCACTGACCATCCTTTTCAAACCTACTTTCCATATTCCTCATGTCACATCTTCTCCCTCAAGGATGATTTTCCCATTGGGTCCTGTCCTTTGCCCACACTTTCTTTACACTCGGTGGAGTCATTATTCATTTCTGAGACTTAGCCATCACCTGAATGTACGGGGATGAATTCATTCACATTCATTTCCCCAGCCAACACCTCACCTGCCAGCCTCAGACTCATGTATCCAACTATTGGACACTTCCACCTGGATGTCTCATAAGCCCCTCAAATTGACCCCATTCTCCAGTGTGTTGTTCACTGTCTTCCCCAAGGGTCTGGGCTGTCCTTCAGAACTCTTCCTTTCTCATTCAATGACTCCATTATCCCCTCTGTTATTCCACATACAAAGCTCGCTGATCTTTTTGCTTAATTCTGACCATCCTTATAAGGGAAAGAGGGAGGCAGGACCATCAGAGCCAGAGAAGAAAATGTGGCTATTGAAGCAGAGGTTAGAATGATGTGAGCCAAGGAAAGCAGGGAGCTTCTAGAAGCTGGAAAAGGCAGGGGATGAATTCTTCTTTGTGGCCTTCAGAAGGGGCACTGCTCTGCCAATCTTGTAGAGACAGAATCTCACTTTATCACCCAGAGGAGGTGTGGCGTCACACAGCTCACAGCAACTTCCAACTCCTGGGCTTAGGCGATTTTCTTGCCTCAGCCTCCCGAGTAACTGGGACTACATGCGCCGGCCACAACGCCCGGCTATTTTCCTGTTTCGCAGTTCGGCAAGGCCAGGTTTGAACCCACCACCTTCCGTATTTGGGGCCGGCGCCCTACTTGCTGAGCCACAGGCGCTGCACTGCTCTGCCAATCTTGATCTTAGTCTCATAAGATTCATTTCAGACTTCTGATTTCTAGAACCATAATAAATTTGAGTTGCTTTAAAGCCACTAAGTTTGCAGTAGTTTATTTCAGCAGCAATAGGAAACTAATACACCACCTTAGATCACATGATGCAAGCTGTATCTTGAAGATTAGCAGAGCAATAAGACACGGAGAGAATCTGGGTCCCCAGTATTGTTAAGCTATCATGTACGTCTTTAACTGCCTACCTGGAATTTTATGTAAGAACAGAATAAACTGCATTTTATGTCTCTTTCTAATTACAGCAGCCTAATCCATGTCCTATTTAATATGCATATCTACTACATATTAATATGCATGTCCTAATTAATATGCATGTATACATATGCATATGTGTCTGGCAATGACTTTGACCCCAAGGAATAAAATGTACGTTGCATGTGGTAAGTGTGGTGGCTAGGACAAACACACACAGGAGATTATGTGAACATGAAGAAGGCAAGAAATAGTTGTCAAACTGAGCTGACTATGGCTGGGTAAATAAGAAATACTCTCCTTATTTTACAGATAGGGTCAAGAGGTTTGGGCCTGTCTTCCAAGAAAACAGACAGTGAGTCCCTAAGTGGGGTGTAGAGTTTCTAGGGTAACCTCTAGGGAAGATGAGAAGTAAGAACCACTTGCAGAGAAACAGTGTATGTGACGTGGGTAAGTCTGTGGGCTCTGGAGTCTCATTGTCTAGGATGTGCTGCTGACTGTGCCACAGATTGTTTGACTTTGGCAAGTCTTTCAGTCTCTCTGAGCCTCTGCTTCCACACATGAAGAGTAGAGATATTAATTTACATTATTTAAAGAGCTGCTGTGGATATGAAGTAAGAGAATGCATGAAAAGTGCATCCCAAGTCCAGAGCTGGGAACATAGTAATCATTCAACAGCCGCTATTCTTAAGGCCCCACCTGTCCAAAACTCAATGGTTAGACGCACCTACTGAATGGCTCTACCTCCCTTCGGTCTCTGCCAATTCCCAATATATAACACCTATGTCTCTAACACACAGCTTCCAGAATATCATCTAATAGCCCCTGCCCAAGGAAGAGAGGAGAAGGTGAAAGGGCTGGCTCTGCTGTCCTTCCTTCCATCTCCCTCTCTTTTGTCCTAAATAAGTATGAAGGCTGCATACTGTATGCTCCCAACTCTGGGGCATTCTGGAAAAGGCCAAACTATGGGGACAGTAAAAAGATTAGTGTTGCCAGGGGTTGAGGGGAAGCAGGGATGAATCAGCAGAGCACAGAGGCTGTTTAGGGCAGTGACACTATTTTGCATGATACTGTGATGGTGGCTATGTGTCATTATCCATTGGTCAAAACCTATAGAAAAACTGTAGTTTATAATGTAAACTATAGAACTCCAGGGGTATGTATGAATAGGTTCATCAGTGTAGGTTCCTCCATTGTAGCAAATGCACTGGTCTTGTGCAGGATACTGACAGTGGAGGCGGCTGTGTGTGTGGGAGCAGCGGGTATATGGGTACTCTCTGAACTTCCTGTTCAGTTTTGCTGTGAACCTAACACCAATCTAAAAATAAAGTCTATTTTTCCAAAAATGATCCTTATCTATTATCAATTACCATGCTAATGTGTGTAACGAACCATCTCAGAATTTAATGGCTTTAAACAATAAGCATGTATTTGTTTTATGAGTCTGCAAGTTGGCTTGGACTAGGCTGTTTTCCTGGGTTTAGCTGGGCTCACACACACACACAGCACTTGACTGGCTCTTGGCTGGGGTAACTGGGCCACTCAGCTCTTCCCTGCAGGCTTCTCGCCCTGTGGCAGGCTAGCCCAGGCATGTTTTCGTGGTGATGGTAGTGGTGCAAAAGTGCAAGCAGGAATACATAAGCACTTTTCAAACTTTTGCTTGAGTCATGTATGTTAATATTCCATTCAAAACAAGTTACATGGATGAATTCAGACTTGGCGAAATAAATATACAATATGCCTACTGCAGTGAAGAGCTACATAGTTACCAGTCAAAGGGCAGAGACACAAGGAGCAGTGAAAAACTGGGTCTTCTAATGTAATTAGTATACCACATGGGGATAATACCCCAGGGGCTATTGGGGGCGGGGAGGTTTAGATGTGTCAAATAGAGCACCTGGTCTATAACAGGAACTTGTAAACTGGTTAGCTTCTCTTCACCCTCAGCAATCTTGGGAAGTTTGTAGACTTTTCAGATAACATAGAACAGTGGTTCTCAACCTTCCTGATGTGGCAGCCCTTTAATACAGTCACGACTCCCAGGTTGAGAACCGCTGGCATAGAAGATAGCGCATCACTGAAGCCACAGGAACAAGAGTTAACAAAGGATTCAGGCTGTGCTCCATAAATGTACCAGGGGCAGCCTCCATCATATATCAGCTACGACTGTTTCTTAGGTTTGTTCTCCAGTTGTAACAAGCACAATGCCACTGAATGGCAGATACTTCCTTATCATTTACAGAGTTAGAGTGTTCTGAATAGACTTCCTACCAAAGGAGAGAAGTCATGGAAAGCCTTTCAAACCAGTAGCTTCCCTCCCATTACACAGACGTAAGTTCCTGACAAATGCAGATGGATTCTTCTGCTTTTTGGGCAATGATGTTGATGATTATAACAGTAATGAAATTAATAGCTTCCATCTATTAAGTAGGCAAAACAACCTCATCAGGTTTTCACATTAACTTGCCAAGATAAGTACTATTATAATCCTATCCCCATTTTATAGGTGGGGAAACAGAGGCTCAGAGAAGCTATTCAGCTAGCAAGCAACAGAGTTGGGACTTGAACCCAAGTCTCTCCACCTCCAAGGCCAATGCTCTACTTCCCCCTTTCTCCCTTGTGGCTGATCACAAGTTAGAGCCACTTGACGTGTGGGTTACTGTTTGCTAGCTCACTTCAGCCATTCTCCATGTTCTTCTTGTCATACACGGACAGAATGGCAGACCTACAGTGAGAGGGTCGTGGTTGAAGGGTTTCCAGGTTTTACAGGTGAGACAGGGACAATTCCACCCCCTCCCAGGGTTCCACTTGAAACTCTCCCCTTCCCTAGAAGGCCAATGTCTGCTGATTACTTTTGGGGATAGCCCAAGGGCTTGGCCAAGGCCAAGGCCCTGGACCTGGCCTTCTTCCCAAGGCCCTGACCTCTCATGGCTTGTATCTAGGGGTCAATGAAGAGCAGAACTCCAGGAAGGAAGACAAGGCCCCAAACGTCAGGATTGTGTTGGAGAAACCAGAGAAGGCACCCGGAACAGCTGACTCTGGGCGCCACGTATTGGAGGCGGCTGCCCCTCCCCCACACTGGCTGCACTGTGAGTCACGGGTTTTAAGCTGAGCACTCTGGGAGATTAACCAGCTTTGTGACCAGCTGCTGGAGGAGGATACTTGGCCGAAAGAAGCAGGATAAAGTTACCCTCTCAGAAGTTTATAGGAAGGCCCGTAAATGCCCCCAACTGCTGTGGGGCCCACGATCTGGAGGGTTCCTGGATGTTCCCCCAGCCCAGGCCCTCACTGTTATACCCATCCCCATTCCTTACCCACCTAGCAGGTTCTGCTAATCTAGCACTCATTGCAAAAGTCCGCCACTTAGAACCCCACAGTTCCAAAAGGAGTCTTGAGCACAATGGCCTTCCTTCCCTGGAAGACGTGTATTAGGAAAAGAGCCCATCCTGGGGTCATTGGGAAGGACCTGGCTCCTGTCTGGCTCAAGCTGGTGGGAAATGCCTGGAGCGGGATGCTGGCTCCCGGCACACAGGCTGCCCCAGACAGGGGAAAATGGAAGGAAAGAACCCCATGGTCCCAGAACACATCATTTTGAGGGGCTACGGAGGACCTGAGGAGGAATCAGGAAGCCTCGGTCTAACCCTGCTCTGCCTCTGACCCTCTGGCCTCAGTATTCTCATCTGCCAAAAGGAAAGCTTACGTAGACCAGACCTTTTCAAACTGTGTTCTCTGGAGTCCGGGCCATTCAGAAGTTTTACAGGGATTCCACAAAAGTTGGATTTGAATTCCAGTCTAGTACTGTTCTCCAACTAGCATCCATAACTCCCACCCCAACTCACATATTTGCCTTGCGTTTCCTCCACTGATTTACTATCCATTCATTCAATAATTATTGATTGATTGCCTACTATGTGCCAGGCTTTGTCGTAGCTGGTGGGAAATAGTAGTGTACTTTATAAGAAATAAGAGTCATCCGTATAAACTTAAACAAAATGGCCCCTCTATCTCCTTTATGCATTAGGGTTTCACCTAAGAATTTATTTGAAGTCTGGATTCTGCTCCTAAGTATTAATAAGTCTGGCCTGGGATGCTCTACTGGGTCCCCCCATCTGCCTGACTCCATTCCCAAAGTGCTAAGCTGCTGGTCCCTTAGGAAATGGTCTAGGAAGAGGTGGGGAGAAGGCACTTTAGCCCCAGGATGCCCACCAGTGTGGGGGTTTCTCCACACGTTGGAAGAGCCACAGATTGAGGGAGGCTTGTGTGTCTTCTGTACCAGAAGAGGACACTGGGTACAGCCTCTGCTTCTGGATCCAAAGATGGGGTGCTCAGGAGAGGAAAAGCTGTCTGTGACACCCCCATCCCCCTGCCAATAGCCTTATAGGTACCAGTACTGATGCCAACCTCTGCTCTGTGCCAGGTACTTTACATCCCCCTGAGCTTAGCATTTGGGCATTTTTAGCCACATTTTACAGATGAGGAAATAGAAGGATCTACTGCAGGCCAGACCTGTGCTTAGCGTTGAGATGCAGCAGGAAGTGGGACAGGGGCCTGTTTAAGTCTACTGGGAGGTAACAGTAACATGTGTATTACTTAGCACAGGACAGGAATTTTTTCTAGTTAACTCAATGTCCTCCATCCCACCATATTATTATCATGTGCATTTTACAGATAGGAAAACTGGGATAGAAAGATTAGTATACCAAGGTCATAAAGCAAGTAAGAGTTGAGATTTGAATCCCAGCACTTGGGCTTTCATGTAACCACCATGCTGTACCATCTGACAGCCAGGGTAATGTTACTCTACAAGGGCTCCTCCCCTGGGGCAATGGAGAAGAAAGATGGTCTTTGCTATTCCACAGTTCCTGCTCTGATGTGGGAAGCATATGTATAACACAGTCACCACCCAGGGTGAAGAGACAGCACCTGTGGTCAGCATTGGGCGACAAGGGCATGGAAAGGTCTGGGGTGTGAATCCTGGCTCTGCCACTGACCAGTGAAGTGACCTTGGACAAGGCATATAACCTCTCTGAATTTCTACTGCCTCATAAGAAAGATGAGGATGAAAATATCCACCTTTCAGAATATATTTAGGATTATACAGACAGTGTCACAAGCGGTTTGAAGGCAGACAATAGGCATCCAGTAAATGGTAGCTGTTATTATTAATAAAACTAATGAGTGGAAGGGGAGAAGGAAGAGGGGGATTCTGGAACTTGCCTCTTTGTGAATCCTGTTCTTGGCCAAAGGCTGGCCTGCTGTGCCCAGCTCTCTCCCCAGCCCCAGGCCTGTCCAGACACCTGCTGTGGATCTTGCTATCCCTGGGCAGAGCCAGGGAAGGGCCAGGGTGAGGCCAGGAGGGCGGGTGAGGACAGCCCAGCCCAGCTCCTCACTGCTGGGGAGCCTGGTGTGGCAGGCAGGGCTGCTCCTGGCATCTGGATGCCTCCCTGGAAGGAGAGAGGGCATGTGTGAGTATGGGGTGGGGGAGTGAGTAAAGGCAGAGCTGACCAGGCCCTCCTGCCCCTTAGAAATGAAGCTTGTAGTAGGGTCTTTCTAGGGTCCCCTGGCAGGGGCAGGGTTGATGGTCTGCCTGCCCAGTGCATTAACTCAGTGGACGTTCCCTGCCACCTAGCTTATGTCTGGCCTCTGCCTCTATTTTCATAGAGCACCGATCTCCAGGAGATGCAGATGACATTGGAATAGCCCCAAGCCAGGCGTAATCCAAGGTTTTGCAAAGACAAAGAAGAGTGGGATGGAGTGGGAGTGGGTTGCTGTGGGGAAGGCTCCTGAGCACTAGGAAAGCAGCAGGCTTCCAGGCAGAGGGAACGGCAGGGGCAAAGGCCCAGAGGCCCATCTATGGGTTTAGATAAGAGCTCTCAGTCTAGCACAAGCTTTGTTCATGTTAAAGTATGCCTGGGATCCCTGAGCTAGGTCTGGAACAATGATGGGTTTGAGGGGAGCCTGAGTTTAGGGAGGGCAGGAACTCAGGGCTCAGAGCTCCCCTCCAGTGATCTCTACCCCAACACCCCAGGTTTTGGGCTCCAGGGGGTATATGGCTGAGACACTGCTGCAGGGAAGCAGATAATTTGTGGGGGGAACTTGCACCCCAAATGTTATATCTGCTGAGGGAACTTGGGCAGCAGGCCCCAAAGAAGGTAGGAGTTCTTCCTGAGATTATAAGAAAGTCTCACAGACAACCTAGCACAGGGTCACTCACAATGTGGGCTAAGGTCCTGCACAGTTACACACAGTCCACACAGGTTGACAACAGGGACTGTGGCATCAGAAAGGCAACTTCTCACCTTCCACCTCCAGGGGCTCAGACCAGAGGCCACACCATCAGGGACACTGCTCACACAGGCACCTAATCAAGTGGTTCCCACTTGACCTTCAAAGCCCCAAAAGACAGTGGGACTCAGCAGCCTTATTACAGGGACCCTCTTTGGCAGGCACAGCCGGTGGCCGTCAGCAACAGCCGCAGGGCCCCCGTGGCACACGTGCGCACGCCGCCGCAGCCTCACACACGCGCGCACACGCCAGAGGGCTAACGAGCCCACAGCCCTTCTCGGCGGGAGGAAGCCAGTTGTCGGGCGGGGCCGCCACGGTCACACAGCATTAGCCCTGCGGCCGCCCCACCAGGTGCGGCCACTGCCCCTAATCCCTGGCCCCGGCCTCGCTAAGCCAGGCCTGAGCGACGCCACAGCTGGGGGCGGCCGCCACGCGCCGCCCCTCACCGTTGCAGCCCCAGCCCCAGCGCCTCCGCGGGCTCCAGCGGGGCTCCCACCTCCTCGCCCTGCACAGGGCTCTTAGCCCCTCCCCGCCCCCCCACCGACCCCCAAGTCCCCCCTGGAACCACTGCCCCGCCCCCAGGGCTTCCCGCCTCTGCCCACCAGCTTCATCTGTCCTCAGGCCGGCTAGAGCCAAATTCCCATCCCAGTCTCTCCAGCGCAAGACCTGCAGTGCCCAGCGCTACCGGTGCCGCCACCTGCCAGCTCCGTGCCGGCCCCCTGCACAGCATGGGGACTCCTGACTCAGGATCCAGCTCACTGGCGCTACATGCTTCTCACTTACGTGCTGTGCCCACTTGGCTGGCCAGACGTTCGTCCCCCTCCCCTACCTGGATTTGTGAAATCCCAGGACACCCCTTCTTCCCCTGCCTTGTATATGTACAGCCTCCACCTGCAATACCTCGGCAGGACAACTTCCTCTTCAGGGCAGCCAAACTTCAGTTCTAATCCTCTGACAACTCTTGCCAGATCCCTGATGGATCCCAGGATCTTGGTGGCATGTGTGGGGTAGGGGGATCTGAGTCTCTTTGGCCCCCAGTTTTACTTATGTGAAAAATAAAGAGGTAAGATTTAGATGACCTCTGAGGACCCTTTGCCTTTTCCTATCCCGCAACTTCAGCGAGGGCATTTACTTTCATTCATCAGAATATTAGACAGATGAGCATTGAAGTCCCCAACCCAACCTATCCCATCACTTAGCTCTCGGGGCCTCAGCTTGCTGAAGCAGCTTTTAGCTTCTGGTGTGGGGAGGTAAGTAGGGACAGGGTAGAGTCCAGGTGCTTTGGTCTGGGCCAGGACTTGGAGCTGGCTGTGAGGGGTCTTGGGATGTCCCCTGGAAGGGTGTGACTCTGGGGCTGGCCTACTGGGGGTCCTGGCCTCAAGCACTACCAGCATCAGTGCTGATGGACAGCCCTGGCAGGTGGGAGCTGACTGGTCACCCCCAATAGCCCTACCCACCTGTCACTCTCTTGCTCCCATGACTGGCTGCTTGACCCACTGACCAACTTCCTGCTACTTCCCAGCACCCCGGGCACTATGTACAGAGCCCCACCCCTTTCTCTTTAGCTTTTCCCAACAACATGCTGGCTCAGAGCACAGGCCACACAAATATCACACATATGCACATTTCCGGTACAATGTAAACCCACACTACATGTTAATATTATTACCCAATAGGGGCTGAGAGGCTCCTGAGAACATTTTAGTTGATAATGTGTGTTCTGTTAATCAGTCATCTCTGGCTGTCATTGTTCAAATGGTCACAGATCTTCCTTATAGCTTTTTTTTTTGGAGACAGTGTCTCACTATGTCACCCTTGGTAGAGTGCTGTGGTGTCACGGCTCACAGCAACCTCTAACTCTTGGGCTTAAGAGATTCTCTTGCCTCAGTCTCCCACGTAGCTGGGACTACAGGTGCCCACCACTACGCCCGGTTAATTTTTTGAATGCTGTTGTTTAGCAGGCCCAGGCTAGGTTCGAACCTGCCTGCCTTGGTGTATGGGGCCGGCGCCCTACTCACTGAGCTATAGGCACCGAGCCCCTTATAGTATCCCACTTTCCATATTGTGAAGCCTGTGTCAACTGCCCAGATGAAATCTGGATATGCCATTTTCACATCCTTACCTTTATCCTGATTATAATTGTTCATTCTTTGCTGTTTAAAGACCAAGAAAACACACCAGGCTAGACCTGAGTTGTTTAGAGAATTCTGAGCTGGGTTCTGGAGCTCACACATCATTCCTTCAGAATCTGTTCTAGAACCTTTCCCCAGATGATATCAGCATCCTGATCTGTGTCTCAGGATCCATTTCTTCCTTCTGGAAATGAAGACAATGTCTGCTCCTCTAACAATATGACACCACCCCCAACCTCCAGATCTCTCTAAGGACCATCAATAGCATTTTGATTTTACCTCCTGACTCAGAGGGGAATTTCTCAGGTCCTAAAGAGGAGAATGTACTTAGCAGAGCTCTAAGCTCTAGAACAACCTACCCTGTATCTTCTTCAGTTTGGTCCAAGCAGACCTAATTCCACCCTTGGCAATATTTGAGAAAGGAATGCAGCAGCCTGAGGTTCATTGACCTCATGGAGACAATAGACACAGGATGAAGCTGGAGAGGACCTCTGCTTCTCTTCCACTTCCAGCCCCTACAGAAAGCTTTCTTTGGTCTGATTCTTGCCTTGAACAAAATTCACAAAATCTTTTTGTTTTTTCTGCCTTTAGCATTTTTCCATGTCTCCCTTTACATGGGACCTCTCCATTCCAGACTCCTTTTTCTGAAGTCCTTGCTTTGCTTCATCTTCAGATGTGTGTCTTACCTCTGATTTGGGGGTATAGTTTTATGTTCTATTTTTTTTTTTTTTGCAGTTTTTGGCTGGGGCTGGGTCTGAACCCGCCACCTCCAGCACATGGTGCTGGCGCCGTACTCCTTTGAGCCATAGGTGCCATCCTAGTTTTATGTTCTGTATTGGAACTATTTCAAAGTATTACAATCTCTGTTATAGCTTTTCCTGTATTTGTTATTTATTTCTGGACAACAAATTATCCCCAAATTTAGGAGCTTAAAAGAAAACGCGTTTATAAACCCATAGTTTCTATGGTCAGGAATCCAGTAGAAGTTGGGCAGTAGTCTGGCCAACGTCTCTTCCAAGACCACAATGAAGGTATTGGCTGGGATTGACCGGGTGAAGATCCATCCATGTCCAGCTCATTAGCATGGCTGTTGGCTGGAGATATTAGCTCCTTGCCATATGGCCTTTCCATGGGGCAGTTCCCAATATGGCAATGAACTTCTCTTAGAGCCAGTGAACCAAGAAAGCACAAGAGACAGCACACCCAGAAGAAAGCACATCTCTTTGTAACCTAATCATGGAGGTGACAACCATTACTTTTGGTGATATTCACACTCAAAGGGAAAAGATTACATTATACCAGGGGGCAGGGATCATTGTGGTCATCTTACAGGCTGCCCACCACATTTCCCATCTGGTTTCTCCCTGTGCTATCATGCCTAGCACAGTGCCCTTGGTAGCTATTTGGCACCAGGGATATTTTTTGAAAGAGGATAAATGTAATTATCAGAGGACACTGCAGAGTTTATGCATATTATTTTATATTATTCTCTTTGGTTATTATTCCTCCTCACTCCCCCCCCCACCCGGCTTCTCTTCTTCATGGGAATCATATGGAATTACATTTAAAAAAATTATCCTGTTCGATGCCTGTAGCTCAGCAACCAGGGCACCAGCCACATACACCATAGCTGGTGAGTTCGAATCTAGCCCAAGCCTGCCACAAAACAATGACAACTCCAACTAAAAAATAGCTGGGCATTGTGGCAGGTGCCTGTAGTTCCAGCTACTTAAGCCCAGGAGTTGGAGGTTGATGTGAGCTGCGATGCCACAGGGTGACAGCTTGAGGATCTGTCTCAAAAAAAATTTTTTTCCTTTAATAAAACATTTGCTCATGGAGCCTGTCTACCTTCTCTCCCCATTTTTTGAAATTTACCTTTCAAAATTGGAGACATGCTTGGCATGTATCTCATGCAGATAATCTCTATTGTTTTCACGAGCTTGAAAATGACTTTCTTTACTTTGTTTCAGGATTGGTATCACCACTCTTCATCTACCTGGGCAGGACTATTTCAGGGAAACCATTCCCCACTTCACATCCTCCCACGCGTTCCCGCCACTTGTGCTTTCCTCTCATGACTCTAATGAGCTTCCTGATATATGTATGGATCTAACTTCTCGGGGGAACAGTGACCATTTCCAGAGTAGGGACAGTTCAGTAAACACTCAGTGGGCATTCATGGAACACATATTATGTGCTAGGAGTAGCCTGAGGACCAGGGAGACAAAGGGGTAATCAAGTCCAAGCATGTGATGGAACAGGGGTTCAGGAATGCTTTTGCCTCTACTGGGAGATCAAATCATCAGCAAGTCTACCCAAAATAATTCTCAGATGCTGCACTGGCAGATTTTCTAGGAATGGCTCCCAAGATTCCATGCCCCACTCCCTGGAACCCGTGAATATGATACTCCCTGGACTGTGTTGTATGCTACAGTTGACCTTAAAGAGGGGAGATTATCTGAGGCAGTCAAATCTAATTGCTTTAGTCATTAACAGCAAAGAACTCTTAGGCTGGTGGCAGAAGAGGAAGTCAGAGAGATTCAGAACATCAGAAGGGTTCAAAATGCTGTTGTTGATTTGATGAGAGGACAGTAGGAAAAGGAATGCATGCACGTGGCCTTAAAGGAGCGGAGAGAGGCAGCCAGTGAAGAATAGGAACCTCAGCCCTATAACCATAAGGACCAGATGCTGTCAACACACTGAAGGAGTCTGGAAGCAGCCTGGAATATCTCACGTCCACCTTTCCACTGATTTGTCAATTTCAGTCTTGAGAGATCTTGAAATTAGAACTCACATAAACCTACCCAGACTTCATATGTACAGAACTATGGGCTAATTAATGTTTTTTTTTTTTTTTTTTTTGGAAAATTCCATAGTTTTTAGCATATGCACAAAATCGTGCAACCATTACTACTAATTCCAGAACAATTTCATTGCCCCCTGAAAACAAAGCCTATGCTTACTAAGTAATCACTCCATATTCCTCCCTCCCCCAAGCCCCTGGTAATCAATATTTAAAGTAGTGATTACCAGGGGCTATGGATTGTCTCTATGGATTCGCATATTCTGGACATTTCATTTAAATAGGATTATACAATATGTGGCTTTTGTGTCTACCTTCTTTTGCTTAGCATAATGTTTGCAATGATCATTTAAATTGTGGCACATTCCTTTTTATGACTAAATAATATACACTGGAGATACTAAATTTTATTTATCCATTCCTCAACTGATGGACATTTGAGTTGTTTCCATTTTTTGACTAGAGCTGCTATAAATATTTGTAAACAGGTTTTTGTGGAGATGTATGTTTTCAGTTATCTTGGAGTGGAATTGTTGGTTCATATGATAACTCTATGTTTGCCTTTTTGAGGAACTGTCAGTTTGTTTCCCAAAGTGACTTTGCACTTCCACCAGAAGTGTAAACATGTAACAGTGGGAATATATCCACACCCACACTGGTTATGTCTTTTTGATTAGAATTGTCATAGTGGATAAGAAGTGGTATTTCATTATGGTTTTGACCTGCATTTCCCTAATGAAAATTAACATTAAGTGGAAAATTTTAAGCCACCAAATTTGTGGCAATTTATTACACAATAGTAGAAAACTAATACAGATGCTTTCTCATACCCAGGTAATAAAAATGGAAATGGGGCAAAGGTTGATTTAAAAACATTAGCCATTTGAGTTGAGTAGTCAAAATTGATAAATGGCATTCTCACCAGGCAGGCCTGGACTGCTATGGGTGTGAAGACAGACATCTAAAATCAAGGAGTGGGGCAGTGCCTGTGGCTCAACGAGTTGGGCGCCGGCCCCATATGCTGGAGGTGGCAGGGTCAAACCCGGCCCCAGCCAAAACCTGCAAAAATATAAATAAATAATAAATAAATAAATAAATAAATAAATAAAATAAAATAAAATCAAGGCGTAGGGCTAACTCAGCAACCAAGACAGTTACTTAGTTATGAAGGCATGAACAGGGCCGCAGGCATGTGGTGAACCAGAGGAACCCTGGGAATAAGTTGCTCCTGGGTTTTTGCCAGTTTGTACTGGATCAGCAGTAAGTGCATTAAAGACACTTCAAGGTTTGATTTTTAGCCACAAGTCCCTTGTAGCAGGACACCCAGGTGAACAGAGACCCCACCACAGTATAAAGGCATCTCTGGGCAAGCCCTGGGGCATGTTTGAATATCTTACCTCCATATCTCTAATCTGACCAGAAGAGCTTTAGGGGACATTCCTCTCCCCTTTACAATCTTGAATTCATGAATGAATGAGCCAAGTTCCATTCTAGGCCCTTGGGATACAGCCATTAACAAGATACAGATCCAGTGAGGTTTCCCTTTTAGGTGGGAGAGATAGTTAACAAGCATAAAGATGATAAATAAGCATTATATACTTGATGAGTGTTAGTGTTATCAAACAAAACAAGAAAAGAAAAATGTAGATCAAGGTAAAGGAGATCAGGATGCTGGAGGTGGGAGGCTTCCACTGCAGTGAAAGGGGGGTTAGGGAAGGCCTCCTTGAAAAGGTGAGAGCAAAGTCTTGAAGGTGGCAAGGAGTAAGGAAGGTAGAAATCTGGCAGAAGAACATTCCAGGCAGAGAGAACAGTGACAACAAAAGGTCTAAGGCAAGATCATGACTTTCAGGTCTGAGATGCAGTGAAGAGGTCAGTGTGCCTGGAGCAGAGCAAGGGGGAGAGCAGAAGAGGTGAAGTTCAAGTGTGAGTGGAACAATATCATAGACAGCTAATAGGCACCACCAGCACTTGCCCTGAGTTTGAGAGAAGTGTGGAGCCTTGAAGAGCTGAGTGGAAGAGTTATGAGACCTAACTTAGACTTTTAGAAGGATTCCTCTCACTGCTGTGCTGAGAATAGATGGGGTGGAGGTGTGGGTGGGGCAAGGGGGCCTGCAGAGAGGAGTGGATTACAGTCACCCAGCTGAAAGACAGTCTAGCTTGGTTCACAGTGGTGACAGTTGGGGGGTAAGAAGACCTCAGCTTTTGGATATAGTTTTTGAAAGCAGAGCCAATAGAATCTCATGACAAATTGGATGTGGTAAGAATGGGGGGGGGGTACAAAGAGAAGTCTCAAAAAATAGTGCCAAGGGTTTGGGCTGGGCTACATGAATGATGTAGTTACCCACAGACTGAGATGGGAGAGGTTGCATGTACAGAAAATCTGTGAGAGGAGGTCTGGAGCTCAGTTTGGGACAGGTTAAGTGTGAGAGCTCTGCTGGATAGCCTGGCAATGACATCAAGTAGGCTGGTAGAGGTATGAGTTTGGAGGTCAATTGATGGATCTGGCCTGCAGATAGAAATTTGATCGTCATTGGCATATCGGCGGTGTCTAAAGGAAAACTAAAACACAACGTTGATATTTTTGACATTTAGGGTTGTTTATCTTTCCCTCTGAACAGACTCCTTTTCTTTGTTCACATAAAACATTTCTATCTTGTTTCTGAGGGGTGAGTGTTCTCCTTTTATATCTCAGTGAAGTTTAAAAAGTGGTATTGACTTTGCTGCTTTAAAATCTCAAGCTCCTGGGGTTATTATCCTACTCTGATCTCTGCATTGGAACCTGCATTATTATCACCAGCCCATCTGCACCCAAGAACTGGGTGAATTCTTACAGGTCACCCCTGTGGAGGTTATACCAGTTTTATTTGGCCATCTCAATCCCTCTTTCTCCATTCGGTTTGTTGGTAGATCGGAGTCAGATCAGAAGGCTTCAATATACTATCTGTACAGGAAGTCTTAGATGGTGTTTTTAAGCCAGAGAGTAATAGGACTTTAGGGCAGTCCTATAAACTATGCTCTCAGGCCCAGAAGGTGAGGACGGCTGCCAAAAATGCCTCTGTCACCACAGCCCCTCCCCAAAGGTATGTGGGATGGGCCCTAGAGTAAGGGGTTCCCTACTCCTGTCATTGTAGGTAAGGAGCCACAACAGTCAGGGAGGGGTGTGGCATGAGAAGGAGATGGGATTGGGAGTCAGGGAATAATGAAGAAACCAATGCCCAAGTCCTGTCTTGTATCACTGTAGAGCAACGACTTGGGGTTTCACAAGGGGTCACAGGAAAAGCGACTGAGCTAGAACACCCCCCCATGCCCAGCGGTTCCTCTCTATAAGTCCCCTGCCCTTTTCCTCCTCTGGGCTTCTGCTTCCTTCTCTCAGGCCTGGTTGTCCCTGCCTCCTCCTCCCCCATCTCGGGCGGAGAGGGGCCAATTCCGGTCCCTATGACTCAGGAGCGGGAGGAGGGGATATTTTGGATGCCGCTCTGCTGACGCTGGTGCCCTCTGTTCTTACATCCTCCTTAATTTACTGCCTGAGGAGGGGGCCAGGGCTCTGGAGGGGGGATTAGATGGTCCACACTGATCTGAGGCAACAGCTGCTGGGCTGGCGGCCGAGGAGCCAGGAGTGAGCCATGAGCAGGAGGTGGGGGAAGCTCATGCTTCCACTGGGCCGGAAGGGAACTAAGCGGGCATCCGGATGGGGCCCTTAGGTGAGGCTGGCTCTGGAAGAGACTGCCATTGGTTTGAGGGTTAGGGAGGCAAAGACTGTCTGACCAATAAAATCAAAGCCAGGTGTTACAGGAAGAAGGCCTCGGGGGCCAACTGGTCAACCATCTTTGCCTGCTCCTTGGAGAAATTAGAAAGTGTTTTCTTTCTTTCTCCTTGTGCAGCCCAAGGAGCAGAAGATTTGTTCTGGGGCATAGGCCTAAAAGACCTCTTGCCAAGCCCTCAGCTGACATATAGTTGTGCGAGAGGCCCCCAAGTCAAGGCTGCTCCATGCCAGTTGGAGCAATCCCTTCTGCCATGATAGCTCCCTCTTTTCTCTCATGCACTCTCCACTCACAAGGCAGAAGGCAGATGGGATAGTGGCATTCCCATTTGACAGATGCAGCAACTGAGACACAAGTGTAATGCCTTCTCTCAGATCATGCTTGGGTCAGTGTATGGATGCGGTCATGGCCCAGTGCCCCTAACTAAATTGCTTTGTCTTGAATATGGGGGTACATTTAGCACTGAGGCCAATAGCTCTTCTTCCTTCCAATCTATAATTCCAGGTAATAAATTTGTCCCAAAGAAGATGGCTGCAGCATGGGAGCCATAAATCTGGACTTTTTGAGTTAACTAATGTCCCCTTTTGGGGACTTGGTTTTCCTATTTGTATAATAGATAATATCTTGAATAGTACTAAGATTATCCTCAAAAGCCTGCCAGTCTTGCCTTAATCACCAGAAAGGCAGCAAAGGCTTTGGGGATCATAAAAAACATTGGAGTGACGATTTGGGCTCTGGAGTCAAAATAGCTGCAATTAAGTAAAATCTCTGTCACTTACTAACTTTATTACACCTAGTGAGTTCCTTCCTCTCTTTGAGCTCCATACATTATCTTTTGCAAACAAGGGATATAACATCTATCACATATGGCTGATGGGAGGATTGAAAGAGACAACACATTCTAAAAGCCTGTATTGTTCCTGGTGTGGAGTAAATGCTAATGAATCATAGAAAAACTAATGATAGTAGTACCGCTTGCTTGTTGATACATGTAGCCACTGAGATTGTGCCAAGAGATCTAGGGCTGGTGGATCGTTAAGGGCACTGGTGCTTACACCTGGCTGACCAATCAGGATCACTGCTTTGGAGACCGATGCTTAAACAGATTTCCATGTGTCCCCTGGGAATCTTCTGAGGTTGGTAATCACTATCATAGCGGACCTGGGTTTCAGGGTCAGACAATTGACATATCAGTTGTTTGTAGATAAACAGGTGCTCAGCCATTCAATAGTTTAAACACTTTCCCTGATTGGCACTTTCACTACTAATTAACTCCTAAAGAGCTCTTCCTTTTCTGGGTCGTGAACAGGAATTCCCCATGGGTGTTCCCAATTAATGAGGTTTACCCAGCTTGAGGGCCTCTGGGAAGCAGACAGGACTAATTATTCTCTAGCCACCCCCCCACTCCCACCCCCAAACCTTAGCCAAATCCTCTCCCTGTCCTTCATCAATCTTGTCCTGGCCTCCAGCTGGCTTGCATTAGCTCTGGTTTTCCAGCCCCCATGGCTGCGGCTGTAGCCGAAAGGTTGAGCCAGTCCAGGCTGGATGGATCTGTCACTCGATCCTGGGTTTGTGCTGTAGCCAGTCCTGGAATCTGGGGCAACGTGATCCTGCCCCACGGGAGCCCCTAGCCAGGCCAGGGATGCTGTGGCTGGACTTGGAAAATCTGGCTATCTGTGGACCTCTTTTTAAGCCCCTACAGGTTATATCCACAGGCTCTCAGAGCACCTCCTGTCTAAGCCCCTCACCTTAATGAAAAGAACCCAGACCCATGAGGCACCTGCCCTACATGCCTGTTCACAGTAGAGCCTCTCTAGTGCCCTAGTCTCTCTACTCCCTGCACACGACTCTTTCCCCAGCCACTCCTAGAGAAGTTCTGCAGACCTGCCATCTGCGTGATGGGTCTGATATAGGGACTCCTGTCCAACCCTAGACCCCCAAGGCAAAGAAGATCAGAGAAAGGAGGTTTCCAGACTAAAGCATGTGATCTTTTTAACCTAGATTAAAGAAGTAAAATTTTGGGTAATTTGAAGGAAAAATTTGGGAACTGATAAGAATGAAAATATGTGAACAACTGAAATAAGGGCAACAAATACTTTTTTTTTTTTTTTTATTTGAGACAAGGCTCACTCAGTTGCCATGAGGTTGAGTGCTGTGGCGTTATTGCTTACAGCAACCTGAAACTCCTGGGCTCAAGTGATCCTTTTGTCTCAGCCTCCCAATACAGGCACCCGCCACAACGCCCAGCTATTTTTAGAGATGGGATCTTGCTCTTGCTCAGGCTGGTCTCAAACTCGTGAGCTCAAGCGATCCACCCGCCTTGGCCTCCCAAAGTGCGGGATTACAGGTGTGAGCCACTGCGCCCTGCAACAAGTAAGTTTTCAAAATGTCTTTAATAGGGCCAGGTGTGGTGGCTCAATGCCTATAATTCTAGCATTCTGGGAGGCCAAGGTGGGTGGATTGCTTGAGGTCAGGAGTTCAAGTCAAGCCTGAGCAAGAGCGAGATCCCATCTCTAAAAATATCCAGGCGTTGCGGGAGCACCTGTAGTCTCAGCTTCTAGAGAGACTGAGGAAAGAGGACCACTTGAACCCAAGAGTTTGAGGTTGCTGGGAGCTATGATGCCATGGCACTCTACCAAGGGCAACAAAATGAGACTCTGTCTTAAAAAAAAATGTCTTTTGGCTCAGTGCCTGTGGCTCAACAGGCTAAAGCGCCAGCCATGTACACCTGAGCTGGCGCGTTCGAATCCAGCCCGGGCCCGCCAAACAACAATGACGGCTGCAACCAAAAAATGGCCGGGCATTGTGGCGGGTGCCTGTAGTCCCAGCTACTTGGGAGGCGGAGGCAAGAGACTCGCTTGGGCCCAGGAATTGGAAGTTGCTGTGAGCTGTGATGCCACAGCACTCTATCCAGGGTGACAGCTTGAGGCTCTGTCTCAAAAAAAAAAAAAAAAAAGAATCCAATGTACTCAATTCTAATATGAAAGCGGTAGATGAGCTAATACGGGGGAGGGGAATGAGGGAGCAGAGAGAGGGGAGGAGGGAGGTGAATGGGATCATGGTGTTTGGCACACCTCTTGGGGGCAGGACACAATTATAAGAAGGACTTTATCTGACAAATGCAATTAGTATAACCTAATTCTTTTTACCCTCAATGAATCCCAAACAATAAAAATAAATAAATAAAATAGAAAAAATAATTTATGTGCAAAAGCTTTAAAATGGATAATGTTATGCAAATTGTCATCAAGACTGTGAATTTCATAAGGACCATGAGATTGAATCATCACCAGTTTTAGGAATTCCTTAAAAGTACTGACGCTGACTATGGCAACATCTTTTCCAAAGTAAGATGGCTAAGACGAGGCCAGATGTTGAACAGATTTTGTGATTTGTGACATGTTATCACTTTGTTTATGATATCAAAAACCAAATCTGTGCCAGAACTTGACAATGAAAATTGGCTTACAGACTTAGCATTTTTAGTGGATTTACCTGCTCATTTAAATGAGTTAAACATGCTTCTTCAAGTTAACAACCAACTTATCAGTAAATATTTCGAACCATAACAGCATTCCAAATGAAGCTAAACTTATGGCAAGCTCAAATTAAGGCAAATAAATTTATGTATTTTGATACATTGGCTAAACACAGTATTGTGAAGAGTGAAAAATATGTAGCCATGTTTTTCTGATTTAATACAAGAATTTGTAAACAGATTTCAAGATTTCCAGGAAGGGAATCAATATTTTGGTGCGTTTGCAACTCCATTTTCTATTAACATAAATATGTTACCTGCCAATTTTCAAACGGAATGCATAGAACTGCAATTTGATATTCAACTTAAAGAAAAATTTTATCAGGTCTCTTTGTTGTACTTTTATAGGTCCTATCTTCCTAGAGACAAATATCACTTGCTTCACAACCATGCCTTATTCATGTCATTGCTTTTTGGCAGCATCTACACCTTTGAGCAACTATTTTCAATTACGAAACACATTAAGAGTAAAATTAGAACCAAAATATCTAATGAGCACCTTGAAAACTCACTGAGAATTACAGCTACTTCCATCCAATCAGGTATTGATGCATTAGTTCCTCAAATGCAATGTCAAATATCCCACTAGTTTTATGTTGCCCATTTGTCTTTTACTTCCATAATAAAAAAATCAAAAATTATGAAGTTGTTTTATTACTTAGATATGCACATTTTCTATATTAGTAATTGCAAACTTGGGACCAGCTTGATAATTTTAAAAGACTGAATGGCTGCTGCATAACTAGGATTATTGTGTGGGACTTTTTTTGCTTTTCTGTGGTTGCGGATATCATGAAAATTATGCACAGTCCTTTTTTATTTTTGGTCATCAGCTTTCATTAGTGTGTGTGTATTTAATATGTGGCTCAAGACAACTTTTCTTCCAACGTGTCTCAGAGAAGCCAACATGTTGGAAATCCTGATCTAGATAAAGCAATTAGCAGACTCTGATCCCAGTGAAGTTGGAGGATATGTCTGTAAGTCTGGTCTAGATGCTGTGGTGTGTAGAAACCTATTCCAGCAGAGGAAAGTCCAAAGAATCCACACACAGTGATCAGAGCAGTAGAAAAGGAGGCCGGGTTTAGGTGCTAACATGAGCTTTGGGGACCAAGAAAACAAGTTTCAAATCCTTTTGCCATTTGTCAAAGGATTAAATAAGAAGCCATGTGTAAAGGGCCTGGCCCTGGGGGACAAAGAATGAAACATGGGAGAGGTGAGTACAGTGTAATCTTCCCGGCCTTTGCCATCCAGGGACAGTCTGAGTCCAGTTTCCTTTGCTGACTTGCTCTGTGACATCAGACAAGTCAGCAAACCTTTGTGAGCCTTGATTTCCTCATCTACAATCACCCTGGGATCAACAGGGTGATTGTGAGAATTATATAAAATCATGAGTTGGCTTTCCCACACACCTCATTCCTTTCTTTCCCTCTGAATCCCAAATTGCTGAGTCCTGCTGGAAAAAGTTAAGAGGTGGACACGGACTAAATCTCTGATGCTGTTAACACCATGCAGTGTTGAGCTTTCAGCCTGTGATCCTTCATTTCATTCCCTGTCAATTCCCTACAATGCTCCTTTCATAGCTGTTCCTGCTTTCACTTTCCTCACACCTCACACCTATTCCTAACCCCTTCTCTCAGCAGAAGACTTCTGTATGGCCCAGTGTATAGAAAGGATCAGAGTCACTCATACAAACTTCTGAGTTCATTCTCGCCTCTTCCTATTTTATGTGGATCTTTACCATTCTGTCTCTAAGAGAAAGATTTGTTTTCTGCTTTAGACTCCTCTAACTTAAACCCCAAACCAAGTTTTCTATGTCCCCAACCTCTTAAATGCACTTAAGCATTCAGAAAATAAACACAGACTGCTAAGGGGCTTCCAGAGCTTCTTAAGAGCTCCTTCTTCATCAAGGTCAGTGTTTCTCAGCCTGTGTGCTCTCCCCTTGGCTTCTCTTGTCTGCTTCTGGCCTTGATGAACTTCTCTGCAGGTAGGTTTGTAAATCTAGATTGCTTTCTTTCTGTTCTTAAGACCTAGATTTTCATCTGCCAGCAGGACACCTCCCACATGAGTGTCTTGAGTACATCAAACTGAACATTGAATTGAACACATTATCTTCCCCATCAGTCTTGGAGTCAGTCTCCTAGGAAGCCAGCCCCAGAGTCTCACAGCCTTCTCTGCCTTCTCTCTTTCTTAATCTCTCCTGCTGTTTAGGCAGCAGACCTCCTCCTCCTTCCTCTTCCACATCTGGTGCCTTAGCCCTGGTTCCTCTGATATGGACCAATGAAGGGCTCCTTAACTGGTCTTCCAAGCTCCAATTCCCACTCACTTCCCAACTGGTGCTGAAAAGGAATTTGATGCAATTCAACACCCAAACATAAATACTAAAAAATAAATAACAAATACATAATTAAGTAACCCTCCTAGCAAACTAGAAATAAAAGGACAACTAATATGGCAAAGATTATCTGTCTCAAACTGGCAGCCAGCATATTTATCAGCAGAACTTTGAGATAATCTCATTAAAGTCATGAATAAGACAAAAATGCTCATTGTTACAATTAAACTGCATAATAAAAAAAGAAATAGGCATAACCATTACAAAGTCAGGCAAAATTATCTTATAGTACTTGTTGATTTTTTTGAGCAAACGGATGAGAGAATGAATCATAAGGGAAAATATTTATAATATATTAAGAGAAAAATAGTGACTAAAAAAGAATATGTAAAGAATGGTCCCAATTTGGTGAGGTGAAATAGGTAATTTTTATTCAATGAATGAGGAAAATTTTCATGACAGAAGAAAATTAGGTTGCAAAAAAGCCTATGTACTATAATCCTAATTTAATTATACATTGCTTTCCCTAAAATTGATCTTGAAAGATATAAACCAAAATGTTAACAGTAATCATCTTTGGGTGGTGACTTCATAGATAATTTTTTAAATTTTGGTTTTATGTTTATTTCACATAATTTATAGAAGAATATATATTTTTTGAAATCAAGGAAATATTATTTTTAAAAAAAGCAAGCTTCTGATTTATCAAATTCTAATATAGGTACTAGGTCAAGTTTAACTTCCCTGGTGTCTTTTTCGTGGCTGTCCAAAGATTAGCTACTCAACACCCCTTCACATAGTTTCATTCTACTCTCTCTTTAAAATACCTACTATTTCCTAAGTGCTACATTTATTTCTCTTTTTCCAAGACTCCCAGGCATAAAACACTCGCAGAGAGACTTTTTCACTTAAAAGTGATTTGTTTTGGGTCACAATCATCACAGTTCTCAGAACTTTAGTGAATAAGTCATGGTCCCAGGATCAGGCAACGGAAGTGCTACAGGACTAATTTTATCATCACAGTGGGCCAAGAGAGGAGGACCCTATTGGCTTATTGAGGCAAGAGAATTGAGAGGGAACCTTGAACACTGAGTTATAGAGAGCACTGTGCAGTTCTGGCCCTATTAGAAGTCAAGAAGATCACTAGGATGATTGAGACCCCAAACTGCCACACAAGTGTCCAGCCCAACTAGAAACTAACAAACCCATCAGATTCAGGAAGTTCCATTGAACTTTCCAGTGACTTAATACTCTCATACAATGCTATTGTTTGGACCTTCTACTCTTCAACTTGACTTTGTCCCAGTTTTTAGATTTCTGAATTTCTTTTTGTGAATTCTATTACCAGCCACTAATACTGTTTGACCAGACCATGACCCAGGCAGTTTCTAGGTTCCATTTCCATTCAGCTTGTCAGCTGCACATTCAGCCAATGAATCAGATCATGTGGTAAGCAGTGATTAACCCTAAAGTCACAAACTATTGTTTTGAGTGTATTCTTGCTCAGAGTTCATTGTGTTTCTTAGATCTGTGAGTTTATAATTTTTATCAAATTTGGAAAGTGTTCACCCATTTCATCTTCTAATATGTTTTCTCCCTCCCTTCTTTTGGAATCTAATTACACATGTGTTAAACAATTTGATGTTATCCTACAAGTCCCAGAGGCTCTGTTTATTTTATTAAATCTTTTTATTCCTGTGCACTTTATTTTGGATAGCTTCTATTGCTATTTCTTCAAGTTTATTGTTCTTTTCTTCTACAGTGTCCAATCTGCTGTCAAGCCCAGCCATTGATTTTTTTCCACCCCATATGTTGTATTTTTCAGCTTTAGGATTTCCATTTGGCTCTTTTTTTCCCTCTACACATTATATTGGTATTTTATTTTAGATACTTATGCATATTTATTATAGCTGTTATACAGTCTATGCTCATTCCAGAATAGATACTGATTCTGGTTCGGGGTGTACTGACTTATTTTCTACTCCAGGTTATGAACCTCATTCACTATTTCTTCACATGTCTAGTAATTTTTATTGGATGGTGATCATTGTACCATTCGGTTGTTGAGTGTGTAAATTTTGTTGTTTTCTTTTAAATAGTATCGGGGTTTGTTGTGTCAGGCAGTTATTTTTAAATTAGATTAATTCTTTTAAGGACTGTTTTTAAGCATTATTAGGGTAGGTCTACAGTAGTCTTTACTTTAGGGCTGGATAAGCCATCTCACTACCCACTTCTGAAGACTACTGAATGCCTCAGCTATTTGAAATTCCCCAGCTTTGGACTATTGAGACATTAATGTTTACTGCCTCTTTGGAAGTTCCAGGAATTGTTGAGCTTATAGTTCCCTAGCAATTATATGCCTGGCCTTGTGGTGCTTACCCTCTGCAGACACATGAGATCTATGCAGATGTCTCTGCATAGCAGTCCCTTTTCTGGTATATTATCACACAAATTCCCACCACCCTGGGATCCCTGAACTCTGATCTATGTCTCCTCAATTCAGAGAGACTGCTATGTACTCTTTGAGTTTTTCTCCCCACCTCATGTCTGGAAAGTGTGTTTGGGAAGAAGTTTCTTTTGATTGGAAGGATTGTGTCTTTTATTGCTCTTCTCCCAGGGACTGCAGTTCCATGCTGCCTTTGTCTAATATTTCTAAATAATTATTCTACATACAGAGTCCAGTTTTTTAGTCTAGAACCAGTTACTACAACATGATTGGAAGTGAAATGTAAAGTTTCCCTTTGCTCGCATTTTTAATTTAAATAAGTGTTATGGTATTATTTTAATATATACATTTCATTCCATTTTTTTGCCATTATATCTTCTTTTTTAAATTCAGATGCTGGTTATCAGATTAATTCACGTTGATATGTTTACATATAACTACTGTATGATTGGAGCTTTATTTTGAAAAAAATTAATCTGTCCATGGTCTGAGAGTTGGATTGGAGAAGGGGGCTTGTTCTATTTATTTGCATCTTTTTGCTTTTTTTTTTTTTTTTTTTGAGACAGAATCTCACTCTGACACCCTGGGTGTCATAGTGCACAGCAACCTCAAACTCTTGGGCTCAAGTGATTCTCTTGCCTCAGCCTCCTGAATAGGTGGGATAATGGGCACCTGCCACAACGCCCAGCTAGTTTTTCTGTTTTTAGGAGAGAAGGGATCTCACTCTTGCTCAGGTTGGCTTAAACTCCTGAGCTCAAGCAATCTACCATCTCAGCCTCCCAGAGTGCCAGGATTACAGGTGTGAGCCATGGCACCCAGCCTCTACATTTTTTCTTATGCTACTCTCACCAACAAAAATACTTTTGTTCATCCTCTTTAAAAAAATATGTTCATAACCTTCATAATAATTGAAAACTCTGAAATATTTAAAAAATATAGATATTCTTCTTAGCAAAGTATCTTAAGAATGGAAGAAAAAGTATCCAATGTACTCAGCCCTACTACGAAACCAATTTATAAGCACCCCCCACTTCCATATGAAAACTATAACCCAACTACAGCCCAAGATGAAGGGGAAAGAGGAGGGTAGGGGATGGGAGGGGGGAGGATGGGAGGGAGGGTAATTGGTGGGACCATACCTATGGTCCATTTTACAAGGGTACATGTTAAATCTACTAAATGTAGAATATAAATGTCTTAACACAATAACTAAGAAAATGCGGTGAAGGCTATGTTAACCACTTTGATTAAAGTATTTCAAATTATATGTAAAACCAGCACATTGTAGTTCATAATTGTATTAACACACACAGTTATGATTTAATAAAATAAAATAAAATAAATTAAGAAAAAAATAAATTAAAAATATAGAAAAGTATGCCAATCTAACAATATATAAATACTAATTGTCTAGATTCAAGTATATTAATGCTTCTGTATCTGCATTGTATTCATGTCCTTTGTCATGGTGATAGGAAATAAGATATCTAAAAAACTGCAGAAGTTCTAATCTCATGCTTTCCCTACTATCCTATCCTCATCCTAGGAAATCACTACAAGTCAGTGTGTATTTCCCAATGCATCGCCTTCTACTTTAAGATATATGCATTGCTTCATAAATAGGTAGTATTTCATGTGTTTTAAGACATTTCAAAAATGGCATCATGCTGTATGTATACTTTTGCAACTTGCTTTGAAAATTAGTATTAGGTTTAACATTTTGATTTATTAAAATTAGTAGATGGAATTAATGTATTTTAACTGCTATATGGCATTCTACTATAGTTCTTTGTCTTTCTACTAATGGAAAATTTATTTTCTATTCTTGTACATCCATGTCTCCTTGTGCTAACTTCATCAAATTGCTGAAAACTAAAAAGTCCAATAACACTAAGTGGGGTTGTTGTGCCCAGCTCAAGGGATCCCCCACATAAATCACTGAGAGGCTAAATCTGATGCAATAGCAAGAGGTTTATTTACAAATCAGCCTGGGGTTGGGGGTCTCTCACACCTGGCACAGCAGGAAAACGGAGAAGCCCGTGGCCTGGAAAAGGAGGGGATTGTTATGGGTACAGAAAGGAAAAAGGGAGGGGGTGCGGGATGAGCTGATAGAGGTCTAGGGGACTGAGTAATACTTGTCCTTGGCTAGTCTAGGAAGGAGCTGCTATCACTTGGTGCAGACACAAGGACGAGGGGCGGGGGAGGGAGTGAGTTACTTAACGCTTTTGGTATGCATGCTGCTGCAAAATGAAGGCTGAGGAACAAGATGGAGTCAGTTTTAATAAAATGGAGTCAGCTTGGTCTTTACAGGGTGACAATATGGGGACATTTTATCTTTTATACAATGCTGATACAAGTGTAATTCTTTATAACTGCTTGAGGGATCAATCCATCACAGAACCTAGGGTTGACAAATGATCACATTATTTTGAATGTTGTTTAAGAAACTTCTATTTTATTATCTTTTTTATTTTAGGTTACTGCGAGGGTACAAACAACCAGGTCACAATATTTGAATTTGTTAGGTAGCATCCCTCTCGTAGTTGTGGCCTGTACCCAAAAGGTGTGCTATATACCCCTACATTGTGCCCATTAAGTGGAAGCACCCTAAGCCCCCATCCTCCCCCTTTCCTCTTCCCTCATTCTCCCTGCCCCCAACTTGAATTAAAATGTCTCCTCTGTGGGCATGAATTAGAAAACCACTTTAATTTTGTTCTAGTCTATACATTTCTATGGACAGTAAATAGCTTGTTATTCTAGCCATCTCAAAAACTGAAAACTGCTCTGAAACATTTGTCCTTTGAGGGAAATAGAAACCTCCAGGGGCTGAAAAAAATTTTAAAGTATTCAAACATGTCAGTCAGTTTATTGTATGTTCAGTTAAATCTAAAATTACTAAGTTACTGATCTCTCACTATGTCCTGCACTAGTGATGTTTCATAACTTTCTAAAGGTATTTCAAACATGTTTTATTTATGTTAGCTCCCCACTACCCACTCTTAGCTCTGAAAGGTGAATCTCTTCACCCTGCACCTCCTCTTTGCTGTGATGGGGCTGCTTTCTCTCTCTCTCTCTGCCCTTCAATACATCCCTTCTTTGCTTATGAAATAACAACTGCACCAAAACCCATGGTGGTTGCTCATTTGAATCATCTAGTGCTCCTTAATAATCACCAGTCTCTGGGACTCAACCCCAGAGATTCTGATTACATTGGACTTACAGCCACTGTATTGGGCAATTCAACTTAACCAGTATAAAGCTTTCTCTAAAACATTCGATTGTGCATAGTATATCTCTCTATATGCCACACTTACACATTGTTATCTTTCAGCTTCCTGTTGAAATCTAGAATTTGGGCAGACTTTTCACAGGAGCCACCTTTACTTCAATTCCTGTTGACTAATTTGTAAATTTAGAGAAATTATTTAATTTTGGTATTGCACTTTTTCTTCATCTGTAAAACGGAGATGATAATCATAGCACTCTTTTCAGGGCTATTGTGAGTATCAAATTAAATTATACATGCGAGTAAATGGAAAGCAACTCACAAATGTTAATTATTATGAGTCTCCCTGCTCAACATTACCATATGCTGTTTGAATTACATCTGCATACGCTTCTTGTGTATTGACTTGCTGTAATTTCCTGTCTATTTTTGTATATATATTTATAAACCTAAATCTCAATTCCATTAAGACCTTTTGAGAACAAGAAGCAAAATGTATAGTTACTTCGTGTATCTTATTTTCTCCATTTCTGAAGACATAGTGAGAAACAATAAAAACATTGAATTAAATGTATTTTTCATTTTTTTAGACAGGGTGACCAATAAAGGACTCACTGAAAAGACTATATGTACGTACATTAATTTCAGATTAATATGAGGATACAAACAATTAGATTATAATCTTCAGGTTTGTTAGGTAAGATTCCTGCTGTAGTTTTGTCCCGCACCTAGTAGGTGTGCCTTATACACTTACATTATGCCCATTAGGTGGGAGCACACCAATCTCCCTCCCCACTCCCTCCTTTCTCTTTCCTTCCCCTTCGTCCTTCCCCCCAACTTGAATTAAATTGAGTGCTTCTCTTATGTGGGCATGTATTAGTTTGTCCACTGGCTTCATATTGGTATTAAGTACATCGGATACTTGCTTTTCCATTCTTGTGATACTTTACTAAAGAGAATGTTCTTCAATTCTATCTAGGTTAATATGAAAGATGTAAAGTATCCACATTTTTATGGCTAAATAGTATTCCCTGGTATATACATACCACAGTTTATTAATCCATTCATGGGTTGATGGGCACTTGGGTTGTTTCCAAGTCTTGCCAATTACGAATTGAGCTGTAATAAACATTCTAGTACAAATGTCTTTAGGATAAAATGATTTTTTTTTCTTCTCGGAAGATGCCTAGTAATGGGATTGTGGGATCAAATGGGAGATCTAATTTGAATTCTTTGAGGATTCTCCATACTTCTTTCCAAAGAGGCTGTATTAGTTTGCAATCCCACCGACAGTATACAAGTGTTCCCTTCTCTCCACATCCATGCCAGCATCTGCAGTTTTGGGACTTTGTGACGTCGGCTATTGTCACTGGGGTTAGATGATATCTCAGAATTAAATGTATTAAAAGAAACATAGTACATAATTCAAACATTTTTCTTTTGTTGTAGTAGATACTAACCTTGGTAAGGATACATATATACTACATATCTTCATATGTACTATAGTGCATATATGTATATATTCTACATACACATAAACTATATATATGCGTGTGCACATATACAGAGGGTGCCAAAAATGCGTATACACTTTAAGAAAGGAAAAAACTGTATTAAAATTATAACACATAAAAACACATTGGCATATATAAGAAATATATTCCAATAATGTTTGTTATTTTGTATATTGTATCTTGTATCTCTAGTAATTGCAGAAGTCAGACATGACTTGAATATTACAACTTTAATACATTTGTTCCTTTCTTAAAATATGTATTCATTTTTTGGCACCCTCTGTATATGCCTATAGAACATATGGCAAGAGAATATTTTTGACGTACTAACCTATGATCTTTTTCTTCTCTGCATTTCTCCTTTTCCTCTCTACCATTTTCAATCAGATAACCCTACTCATTGATACCTGCATCATTGTCTGAGAGGAGGAATGTGTCAGGATTAAAACCAAAAATAATCTGTAAGTCTTTTTTACTTTATTCTCTGTAAGTCTAATTTCAGAGCAGGCTAGAGGATTTGGGGCATAGACAGAAAGTCTTGCCATGTGCTGTGGAAAGCACAGAATGTTCCCTTCGCTAGGCAAAAGAAAGATTTACCCAAGCTCAGGAAGAGAGGTGAACAAGAGAGGAAGGTGGTGCTGGGAGGTAGCCAGACCCCAGAGAAGGAGGCAAGAAGGGGCACTCAGGCAGGTGGGCAACCTTGAAAAGGTTCTAGCATCCGAAATATAACTCAGAAAAGGTAGGCAGCAGCTAGACCAGAAGGAACTGTTGTGCTGGGTTGAGGGCATTCTCCATGGCAACTTCTCTGGACAGATGGCCAAGGAAGGGATTTTTCTGTAACTCTCCAGGTTGTGCCTGTGCCTATGCCTCTGAAGCCATGTACAATTCCAGCCATTGTGGTGGAGATAGAAGCACATAAAGACTGAGGCTCACAGATCTTGATAGCTTAGCAGTCAAATGGAAATCATCCAAGAAATTAAAGAAACTTCTACTTTTTGCATATTTGGGAATATGAGCTGTGATTCATTCTCACTACATTTATGCATATGCATGAGTGTATATAGCTGTTTATACTTCACATCTGTATTTACACAAAGACACAACTTAGAATGTTCTGACAGAAATTACTTTTGTATTTCTCTCTCTTTTCTAGAAAGAGAAATATTCAAGAATCCCCTTGGAGTCCCTGGTAGTAGCTACACTATTGGGAAAATACATTAATGTTACCATGGAGTAGGCAGAAAAAGGAAAATGGCACTGTGAGATGCCTCAGAAAGGTGGCAGCCCTGAGTGAAAAGAGCATAAAGAACCTCCGACATACGATGTCACCCACATAACAAATTACTAAACGGCAATGCTGTATTCATGTTAATGTGTTCCCATTGCAGGTATGATTTTGTGATAGGAGAACTGACATACAGTTGTAGGGCACATTAAGAGTCATAAACACAATGGTATCAATATTTTATTAACAATGACAAACAGTCATGATGACAACAGTGGCTAGTGATTTCCACAGCAGGACATGGCTAGATGTTTTTAATAGCTCTTAAAAAGAAGGCTATCCAGAGTTCCTCCTGTGTTGGCTGGAGTGTATATCCTCAGAGATGTGGGCTTTTAATTCCCAAGAGAAAAAGTATAAACATCGGGAAATAATTGAGTACATCTTTTGTAAAAGAAAGCTGTTTGAAAGGTGGAATCGCATCTCACTCGCCATTGCGTTCCTTCCCTTTGCCCTTCCTTTGCCTGCAGTGCAGCTGAGATGTCTATTCCCAGAGAGCCCAACCTGTGATGCAGCAGCAGCCTGCCACCTTGGAGACCAAAGCTACTTAGTAAAGAAAATGAAATAGGGAGACAGAAAAGGCTTGAGTTCTTGATAACTCTTTTAGGCCATTGTCCATGACTGCTCACCTCAGACTTCTTGTTAGAAGCAGAAAATAATCTCCTCCTGCTGTAAGTCACTGAGGCTGTTTTTTTAATTGTCTGCAACTGAATCCTTCTCCAGTCAAACTTACACGCACAGCTATGTTGGCCTACTATCATAAGAAATGGTATACTTATAGGGAGGGTTCGTTGTTAATGATAGTGAAGATAAAGATACATTTAAGAATGTTTTCTTAGTAATTTTGAAGATTTCTGGTCAAGCCCCGGTCAAATCGGATTGGACTGTCACTGCTTTTACTCAAAGTAGGGCTGTGTAAATGCTTACACCAGGATAGGAGGTGCTGTTCTGGCATCGTTTTGCTATTCTTGTGTGCTTGCAGTATTACTATTATCTTCAGTCCAGGGTTTTTGTGGGTTTTTTTTTTTTTGCATAAACCTTTAAAGTAACTATTTTATCTAATGAGAGTTTAATTAAAAGAATATAATGCATATGTCCACATAATCGGAGTCACATAATCACATAAAGTGCAAAAGGCACATCTAATTTGAAAGGGAGAAGCTTAGTTTCCACAATTGTCCTTCCTCAAAAGACATGAAAATCTACTTCCTCAGGGCCCAGCAGGCTATATGTGTTGTACAAAAGGAGCAAAAGAAGCATTATTAGTCTGGATGCTAAATAATAATAGAGCTCAGCTTTGTTATTTTAGAGATTAAAATGAACATAAAGTACGCCACGTTAGATATTCTAAAGGGACATTGTAAAGGAATATTGCAACTGAATCATCTGTTATAATACAGATAGATTTTGGATGCATTGCCCCCTTCCAAATTATTTTTGCCTTATGGTTAGGAATGCAAGAAAGTCTGGGAAATTTTCAAAGAAGGAAGATAAGTAAGTCTCACATTTTATAAAAAAAAATTAACTCAACATGAATCATGAACTTAAATGTAAAACATAAAACCATGAAATGTTTAGAAAAATTCTAGGAGAAAAATATTTAAGATTTAGGGTATCATGCTCCACAAGAGAAAAAATGATAAACTGGACTTCATCAGGAGTAAAACCATTTGCTCTTCAAAAGACCCTATTATGGGGAAGAAATGTCAAACTACAGACTGGGAGGAAATTACTTTCTACTTCACTAAGAAGAGTGCAGAGGCCAGAAGAGAATGTCTACTACCACATGTAAATATCAGGCTGTTAAATATGAAATGTGCAATTCCTAATCAAGTCATCTAAACTACACTTAGAAGTGTAGTTTATTATATCTCAAACAAGAAGCAGTACAGTTAATCAAAGGATGTGCCTAAACTGTCAACACAGTTATGCCTTCTTTTTGTTGTTGTTGCAGGTTTTTTTTTGGTCGGGGCTAGGTTTGAACCCGCCACCTCTGGCATATGGGGCTGGTGCCCTACTCCTTTGAGCCACAGGCACTGCCCCAGTTATGCCATCTTGAAGGTAGCTTGGTCATGCCAGCAGCCAAGAAGCCTGGAGAGTGAGTGGTGATGAAATCAAGGAAGTTCTGTTGAGAACTGACTATTTTTCCTTGCTAGAAGTGGCTCAATATCTATAAGAAGTGGAAGTCAATTGATGCAAGAGCTGGTGGATACTGTAGATAACAGAGCATTTCCAAGTCCAATCTTTGTAGTTGAGCAGATTGTTTGTGTGAAATGTGGTCAAGCCTTATGTTGCAATAGGATTGGCCTGTCTCTATTGACCAATCTCAGATGCTTAATCTCAAGCCTTCTCATCATGTCATCTAGCTGGTTGCAGTAGACATCCGCTGTAATTGATTGACTAGGTTTTGTGAAGGTGTAGTGGATAATACCAGTGCTGACCCACCAGACACCATTGGATTTTTTTGATGAATATTTGCATTTGGATTTGTGTTTCAGCACTTCATTCTTAGCCATTGTGCTGAACCCTTGTGATTGTCAGAAAGAATCCATTTTTTATTCCACATAAGAATATGGAGTAGAAATGGCTTGCTTTCATGTTGTGACAGCAAAGAAAGACAAGTTTCAAGATGATGTCTCTTCTGACAACCGTTTAATTTACATAGAACCCATCTATGCAGCTTCTTTACCTTGCTAATTTGTTTCAGATGGCCCAAAATTGATGGAATGGTGGTGTCAAACCTTGTTGCTAATTCCCATGTAGGTAGTGATGGATTTACTTTCACTACAGCTTTCAACTCATCATTATTCACCTTGGTCTTAGGTCACCCATGTGACCTTTTTTCAAGATTAAAATCACCAGAATAGAACTTCTCAAACCATCAAGGTACTGGGTGTTCTTTAGCCACATCCTTCCCAAAAGCTTGATATTTTGAACTGTTTGCACTGCATTGGTTCTATGGTGGAACTCATATTCAAAAATAACACAAACTTTTGATACGTCTATGATTTCACAAAACATTTGAAAGATAATCACAAGCCAAAATGTGTGTTTGAAAGAATGAGGATGTGCCTTCACAATGAAAAACAAAAACCCCAAGAAGTGTCAAGGTGAAATGCTGGAGATACCAGCTGTCAAACTTAGTGTGTAAGGAAATTGTACATTTCTTACTTAATGAACTAAATATCAAAGTCCCAGTACTATGTTTCCAGAACTTTATATCAAATTTGTTACTTATTTTTATTGAATGTATCTTTGGAGCTACTCCCTGTCTGCTGCAATGGTGTCCACTTTTGATATGGCTTCCCTGTGATTTCTTCAGCTTTGACTTCAGGCCAGACCTGGTGAGCTAACCAGTCTATAGGCAGAGAAGAGTTTTCCATGGTTGCTCAAGGAAGGACCTTCTTCCTTCCATCCATGGGTGTCAAGAGAGATATTTGTGCCTGGACTTCGACTGCCATTTTGAGGGGTAAAGGGGAGCAGTGACATCCGTTTTTCAAGCCTCACACCCTTTCCATTGCTATTTTTCTCAAATCCACCATGACTAACCTCATTACAAACTTCGTCTGTTTGTGTCGGTTTCCATCAGGGGTCCAGGGCTCCCAGGTTACTCTTTATCTCCTATACTTAAATGCCCACATAGCTCACCACATTTTTTATATCCTTAACTTTCATTCTTTCACAGCAGAAGAAACAATGGCACTGTGTCCTCTGGAATTCATTCATCAAACTCCTTTATATCCTATACCTCTTCTCTGAACCTTTTTAACTTTCTTCTTCTAAGTAAACCTATATTTCCCCTGAGGAACCTATTTATCTTACAACCCTCATAGGTGGTACCTATTTTCTCCCCTTCAGCCCCTTAGCCCTCGAATATGGAAATAGACTGGGTGTCTTCTTTGCTATTCATTGTTCTCTCAAATCATTTTTCCTTCTTCCCCCTCCCTAAAATACTCCAGTTTTGAATATGACCTTTGGGCCCTGTAGCCCTATGATTATAGTGATTTAGAGACCCTTCAGTCAATCTTTCTTATTTCTTATTAATTTTAGCTCTGAGTTTTCTGTCATTCTATGAAACATTACCCCATCTTAATACCCAGTGATTTAAATATACATGTAGATAATCTGAACTTTATCTTGATCTTCTCTCCTCCAGTAGTCTTGTCCTCTATCCTATCTTCTCTGCTCATTCCTAAGGACAAACATTTGTCATCGTCTTACCAGGAACCCCAACTACAATATTTATGGCTCTCTGACTTTAGGCATATGATAGAATTAAAATTCTCCCATTGACATTAGTCCTGTCCACAAGACTTCTCTTGACCCGGGGGCGGGAGGGAAAGCTTTCAGGTGCAGAGCCTTACATCTCTTTCTCTTGGCATAATGATCAGCAACATTTGAGATGATGGCTGCACTGTGAATCTGGGACCATGAGTGTTAATTAGCAATGAAGAGATACCTGCTGGTGACCTAGTTGGACTTACAGTTTTGTTATTTAAAGGCTGAGAATTTGGGTTTGTTTGTTGCTGTAGCATCTTGTTCTTGCTTCTCTTTCTCTCACTGTCCCTCCCATCTTTTCATGTTCCCTCCTCTAGCATCTAGATTCCAACAAACCTCTATGCATGTCAGAAAACTGAAAATGACTTACGAGAATTATCTTTACAATTTTTCTTAGTAAATCTGAAACTACTCTAAAATAAAAAGTTTATTAAAATTAATTTAAGGAAATGGTGTCAACAAGAGGGGTGAACTAGGAAGCTTCAGTTCCTCTGTAGAAACATTAAAACAGCAAGAATAAAATCCCAGAGACTGGCTAAAATAGCTTTATAGACTCTCTGAAAATTAGTTAATGATCTACAGTAACCATGTGAATTCCCAATCTAGAAAAAAGCATTCAAGATGGTAAAAAAAAATCTCATCACATTTTCACTTGACTTTGCCGTACTTTCTCCCCAGCATGATCAGGAAGAAGTGGCCAGTTTGGGGTTTCCTCCTTTGAATGGAAGGAGCAGAATAAAAGTTATTTGCAAGGTTTTAACCTGTCTATAAGCTTCCCATGGCACTTGTTTCTGTTTTGCCTGACTTGGAGTCCAGTTGAGGAAAGGTGGCATAGCCATGGAGGGCAGTGGTTGGTACTGTGGCATGGAAAAGCTACATGAGGACTGTAAACCTGCAGGTGTACACATAGAAGAATACAAATGGAACATCTGGGATGCCAATAAGAAGTTTTCAGTGAAAGCCTTTAGGAAATCAAGACATTTAAAAGCAGTCATGTATGGGGGGGGCCTTAAAAGCACATAAAGACCCATGTGGGATGCATACTCAAAAAAATCTTGAGAGAAAACCTTAGACCTTCATCCTGAGCTCATCCCAGGGCTCAGAATATTCCCTGGTAATTAGCAAAAGTTTTTCTGCCTAATCTGCAAAAACGAGGAGAGTGTCTGTTTTTTTCAAATGCCCATTTTCAACAAAAGATCACAAAGCATTTAGTGCTTTTTTTTTGTATGCCTTTGTAAAAATAGGAAACTATAGCCCATTCATGACCCAACAAAATAATCTCCAGAAGTCATCTCTGAAAAAACATAGACATCAGACATAGTAGACAAAGACTTTGAAACAACAACCTCAAATATGTTAAAGAGCTGAAAGAAATCAGGAAAACAATATATGAACACATGAGAATATCAATAAACAGATAAAAATGATATACATAATTCTACATACATACACAGTTTATATGAATGAAACAAATTCTGGAGTTGAAAAATACAACAAATGAATTGAAAATTTTATTAGAGTGGTTCAATAGCAAGCTTGAAGAAACAGCAAAAAGAATCACACAGCTTGAATATAGGTCATTTGAAATGATTGAGTATGAAGATGAAAAAGAAAAAATGAAGAAAAATGAACAAAGACTAAGAAGTTTATGAAACACCATCAAGCAGGTCAACATACTAGTTGAGGTCATCCCAGAAGGAGAAGATGGAGAGAAAATGGCAGAGAGGTTATTTGAAGAAATAATAGCTGAAAACTTCCCACATTTTAGAAGAGACATGGATCTATGAATCCAAGAAGCTCAATGAACTCATAGTAGAATTAACCTAAACAGACATATGCTAAACTCATTATAATCAAATTGTCAAAAGAGAAAGACAAAGAGAATCTTGAAAGCAGTGAGAGAAAAATGACTCATCATGTAAAAAGGATACTCAATAAAGTTATTAGTGGTTTTCTCAGCAGAAACTTTTCAGGCCAGAAGGCCGTGAAATGATATATTTAAAGTGCTGAAAGAAAAATATGTTAACTGACAATTCTATATCAGGCAAAATTGTTTTTCAAAATGAGGGAGAAATTAAGACACTTGCAGATAAACAAAAGTTACCACTAGACCTGACCTACTAAAATGCAAAAGGAAGTTCTTCAAATTGAAATGAATGGATATTGGACAGTAACTTAGAGCCATATAAAAATCTAAAGCGCTCCAATACAGGTGACTACATGGAAAAATATAAAAGCTTTTATTATTATAATTTTGGTTTATAACACCACTTTATATTTCTACAGGATTTAAAAGGCAAATATTTAAAAAATAATTATAAATTTATGTTAATAGGTACATAATATATAAAGATGTAATTTGTGACACCCAAAACAAACTTTTATAATGTGTTATGTTATGAAGCAATAATGGAGTAGAGTTTTCATATGTGATTAAAGTTAAGTTAGTATCAATTTAACATAGATTCTTACAACTTTAGGATTTTACATCTAATTCCTATGGTAAGCATAAAAGGAGGATATTTATAGACTATACATAAAAGGAAATGAGAAAAAAATAATGCATGCCACTATAAGATCAACTATAGACAAAGGAAGGCAATAATTGAGGAAATAAAAGACAAAAGCTATGCTACAAAGAGAAAACAAATAAAAAATGGCAAAAGTACTTCTCTAACAATAATTACTTTTAATGTAAATGGATTAAACTCATCCATCAAAAGACAGAAATTAACAAAATGGCTTTTTTAAAAATTGTATTCAATTCTATGCTTCCATAGGAGACTAACTTTAGATCTAAGAACACACACAGACTGAAAGTGAAAAGATAAAAAAAATATATATTCTATACAAATAAAAACCAAAAGAGAGTAGGGGTGGCTATACTAATATCAGACAAAATAGACTTTAAGTAAAATTTTATATGAAACAAAGAAGGACATTATATAATGGGAAAAGGGTCAATCGACCAGAAAGATGTAATAATTATAAATGTATATACACCAAATATTAGGACTCCAAAATATGTGAAGCAACAGCAATTATAAATGCATATACAGTAAATAGTAGAACTCCAAAATACATGAAGCAAACATCGACAGAATTAAAGGGAGAAGTAGGTAGCACAATAATGTTAGACTTCATTACCCTACTTTCCATAAAGAATGGAACAACCAGAACAGACAGAAGACTAGCAAAGAAATAGAGAACTTGAATGGTCCAAACAGACATATACAGAACACTCTAACCAATGAAAGCAGAACAGACATTTTCCTCAAGTGAACATGAAACCTTCTCCAGGATAGGCTACGTGTTAAGATACAAAACAAATATGAATAAGTTTAATAAGATTGAAATCATAAAAAGGATCTTTCTAATAATAATGGAATGAAACCAAAAATTAATAGCAGAAGAAAAACTCACAAATATGTGGAAATTAAATAACATACTTTAAACCAACCAATTGGTTAAAGGAGTCACAAGGGAAATTAGAAAACATCTTGAGACAAATTAAAATGAAAGTACAATACATCAAAACTTATGGGATCCAACAAAAGCTATGAAATGAAAATGATTTATAGTTGTAAACACGTTTTAAAAAAACGAAGGAATGTAGCAAACCACACTAAAAGAATGAAGGGAAGAACAAACACATGACCATCTCAATTAATGTGAAAAAAGCATTTGTCAACATTCAACACACTATAATGATAAAAACACTCAACAAACTAGGAATAGAAGGAAATTACTTCAACATAGAGGCTATTTTTGAAACTAGGAATAAAAAGAAGTCACTTCAACAGAAAGATCGTATATGCAAAATCCACAGCTAACATCATACTCAATGTCAAAAAAAAATGAAAGTTTGCCAAAATAAATTAAAGAAGATATAAATAGATAGAAAGACATTCTATGTTTATGTATCTGAATGCTTAATGTTGTTAAGATGTCAGTACTACCCAAATCATCTACAGATTAAAGGAATCTTTATAAAAATCCCTACTATTTTTTTTTTTTTGAGACAGAGCCTCAAGCTGTCACCTGGATAGAGTGTGGTGGCATCACAGCTCACAGCAACCTCCAATTCCTGGGCTCAAGTGGGTCTCCTGCCTCTGCCTCCCAAGTAGCTGGGACTACAGGCCCCCGCCACAACCCCCGGCCATTTTTTGGTTGCAGCCACCATTGTTGTTTGGGAGGCCTGGGCTGGATTCGAACCTGCCAGCTCAGGTGTACGTGGCTGGTACCTTAGCCTGTTGAGCCACAGGCACCAAACCCCTACTATTTTTTTTTTTTTTTTTTTTTTTTGCAGAAATAGGAAACTCTATCCTAAAATTCATATGCAATCTTAAGGGACTCTAAATAAAAAAATAATCTTGAAAAAGGATATAAAATTGGAGGTCTCATACTTCCTAATTTCAATACTTAGTACAAAACTACAATAATCAAAGTAGTATACTGGCATAAATACATATATGTGTGTGTGTGTGTGTGTGTGTGTATGTGTGTATAGAATAGAGAGCCCAGAAATAAACCCTCCCATATAGGGTCAAATGGTTTTCAACAAGGGTGCCATATTAATTTAATGAGGAAAGTATAGTCTTTTCTACTGTGATGCTGGGAAAACTGAACATCCCCATGTAAAAGAGTGAAGCTTGAGACTTACCTCACACCATATACTAAAATTAACTGAAAGGGGATCTAAGCCCTAATAATAAGAGATAAAACCATAAAATTCTTAGAAGAAAACATAAGGAGAAAGTTTCAAGACATTAGCTTTGGCAATGATTTCTTGGATATTATATCAAAATCACAGGCAGAAAAAGAAAAAATAGACAAATTAGAGTATAGTAGGCCCTCCAAATCTGGAGGTTCCTTATCCATTGATTTAACCAACCATGAATCAAAAATATGAGAAAAGATAAATAATAACATTATGACAATATAAAACAAAAAAGAGTATAATGACTATTTATGGAACAGTTACATTATATTAGGCATTATAAGTAATCTAGAGATGATTTAAAATATATTAGAGGATGTGTGTAGCTTATATGAACATACTGTGTCATTTTATATCTGGGACTTGAGCATCTGCAAATTTTGGTATCTGAGAGGGGTCAGGGAACCAATTCTTTGCAGATACAAAGAAAAGACTGTACATCAAAATTTAAAATGTTAGACATCAAATGATACTATTAATCAAGTAAAAAGGCAACCTATAGAATGGGAAAAGTATTTGCAAATCACATATCTGATAAGAGATTCATATCCAGAATGTAAAAAGAACATTCTGTAATGTGAAATAGTTCAACAACAAAAACTAACAACCTGATTAGAAAATGAGCAAGAGTCTTCAGTAGACATTTCTCCAAAGAAGATACACAAATGGCCATTAAGCACATGAAAAGATTCTTCACTTCACTAATCATTAGAGAAATGTAAATCAAAACCACAATGATGTACACTTCACACCCATTGGGATGGCTATTATAAAATGCAAACAAACCAGAAAGTATCAAGTGTTGGTGAAGATGTGAAATTGGCACCTTTGTGCACTATTATTGGGAATGTAAAATGGTTCAGCTACTATGGAAAATAAGGTGACAATTCCTCAAACATCTTAAATAGAATTACCACATGACCCATCAATTCCACTTCTGGCTTTATATCCAAAAAATCTCAAGCAGGAACTCAAATATTTGTACACCCAGGTCAAAGGTGGAAGCAATCCAAGTATCCTTCAATGGATAAACCAAATGTCATCTATCCATACAACAGAATATTAGCCTTAAAAAGGAAGGAAATTCTGATATATGTTATGACATGGATGAACCTGGGGGACATTGTGTTATATGAAATAAGCCAGTAACAAATGAACAAATATGGTATTAATCCACTTACTGAGTTCCCCAGAATAGTCAAATTTAGAGGCAGAAAGTAGAAAGGGAGTTAGTTACCAGGTACCGGGTGGAGAAAGGAAGTTGTTTAGTGTGTGCAGATTTTCAGTTTGGAAAGATGAAAAGTTCTGGAGATGGATAATGATAACAGTAAAATAACCTGAATGTACTAATACCACTGAAATGTACATGTAAAAAATGGTTAGAATGTTAAATTTTGCCACACAAAAAACATTGAAATTAGTATAAATAAAAAGTCTGATATTTTCTTCCCAAATCTCAATGGATTGTCATGTGCACCACCTGGGTACACATCCTCTGCTTTAGACACCACTAAGCTAGAGGATCCCTGATACACCAAAAAGGGTTAAGGTCTCGGATTCCTCCTGTCATTGTCATTCTGTGGTAAAGACACAGGACATCTCCTACAGAACAATTTGGATTAACTCCCAAGGGTACGCAGTGTGTAGACCACAGAGAAGATTCCACCACCTCTGCCATGTCATATTTGCAGTCTCCCATTCTTTCTTTCCCGTACACTTAACCTTCCCTCTCCCTGATGCACTGCCAGTGTATCACTTTATTACCTATGAGATTGGATACCTACCTGGACAGTAAAAACCAGAACTGCTATTCAAAGAACAGGTGAGAAGTGTGTCCTAAAGTGAATGCTTTGGTACAGAGCCACTTAGTTTCATCTCAATATGCCCTCATTTGTTTATTTGTACAATAATGAGGGATACCATCTCTGTTCCTATAAGTACCTCATTTTTAATTGATACATAATATCTTACACATTTAGGGCATACATGTGGAATTTTGTTATTTGCACAGAATGTGTAATGATAAAGTCAGGATATTTAGGGTATCCATCATTTTGAGCATTTATCATTTCTATGTGTTGGGAATGTTTGAAGTTCTCTCTTCTAGCTGGTATGAAATATATCGAGAGTGCCAAAAATATGTATACACATTTTAAGAAAGGGAAAAAAACTGTATTAACATTGTAATACTTAAGTCATGTTTGACTTCTGCAATCACAAGAGATACAAGGTATAATATAGAAGACAACAAATGTTATTGGTATAACATTTTTATAATTTACTAGCTTTTTCCTTTCTTAAAATATGTATGCTTAATTAGCACTTTCTGCATAATGTGTTCTTGTTACCTATAGTCACTCTACTCTGCTATCAGACATTAGAACTCATACCTTCTATCTAACTGCAGGTTTGTACCCCTTGACTGATCTCCCTCCAACCCCCTCCCACCCACACACCCTTTCTAGCCTCTGATATCTATCATTCTACTCTCTATCTCTAGGAGATTAACATTTTTAGCTCCCACAAATGATTGAGAACTTGAAAAATTTATCTGTTTCATTTAACATAAAGACTTTCAGTTCCATCCATTTGCTTCAGATTACCTGATTTCATTCTTTTTTATGGCCAAATAGTATTCCATTGTGTGTGTATACCACATTTTCTTAATTTATTCATCCATTAATGAACACTTAGCTTGATTCTGTTGGCTATTGTGAATAGTGCTGCAATACACATGAGAGTGCAGGTATTTCTTTGAAATACGGATATTTTTCCCTTTGGACAAATACTCAATAGAGTGATTTGTGGATGGTAGGGTAGTTCTATTTTTAGTTTATTGAGAAATCTCCCTAGTATTTTCCACAGTGGCTGCACTAATTTACATTCCCCTCAAGAATGTATAAGAGTCCCCTTTTTGCTTTTGACAACATCCAGCATCCCTTCATGATCAGAACACTTTAAAAAATTGGTATAGAAGGGACATTTCTTAAACTAATGGAGGCCATCTACAGCAAACCCACAACCAATATCGTATTGAATGGAGTTAAATTGAAATCATTTCCACTTAGATCAGGAACCAGGCAAGGTTGCCCACAGTCTCCACTGCTCTTCAACATTGTAATGGAAGTTTTAGCCATTGCAATTTAGGAAAGAAAAAGTGATCAAGGGTATCCACATAGGGTCAGAAGAGATCAAACTTTCAATCTTCGCAGATGATATGATTGTATATCTGGAAAACACCAGGGATTCTACTACAAAACTTTTAGAAGTGATCAAGGAATACAGCAATGTCTCAGGCTACAAAATCAACACCCATAAATCTGTAGCCTTTATATATACCAGCAGTAGCCAAACCAAAAAAACAGTCAAGAACTCTATTCCTTTCACAGTAGTGCCAAAGAAGATGAAACATTTGGGAGTTTACTAAAAAAGGACATGAACGATCTCTATAAAGAGAACTATGAAACTTTAAGAAAAGAAATAGTTAAAGATGTTAACAAATGGAAAAACATACCATGCTCATGGCTGGGAAGAATCAACATTGATAAATTGTCTATACTACCCAAAGCAACATATAATTTTAATGCAATTCCTATTAAAGCTCCATTGTCATATTTTAAAAATGTCAAATAATAATACTTCATTTTATATGGAATCAAAAAAACCTCAAATAGCCAAGACGTTAGTCAGAAATAAAAACAAAGCAGGAGGAATCATGCTAACAGACCTGAGACTATACTGTAAATCGATAGTGATCAAAATAGCATGGTACTGGCACAAAAACAGAGAGGTACATGTATGGAACAGAATAGATAACCCAGAGATGAATCCAACTACTTACCATTATTTGATCTTTGACAAGCCAATTAAAAATATTCAATGGGGAAAAGACTCCCTATTTAACAAATGGTGCTGGGTGACCTGGCTGGTGACCTGTAGAAGACTGAAACTGGACCCATACCTTTCACCACTAACTAAGATACACTCTCAGTGGATTAAAGATTTAAAATTAAGACATGAAAATATAAAAATGCTAGAAGAAAGTGCAGGGGAAACTCTTGAAGGAATCAGCCTGGACGAATATTTTATGAGGAAGACCCCCTGGGCAACTGAAGCAGTATCAAAAACACACTACTAGCACCTGATCAAACTAAAAAGCTTCTGCACAGCCAAGAACACAATAGTATAGCTAGGAGACAGCCTTCAGAATGGGAGAAAATATTTGCAGGTTATGCCTCTGACAAAGGTTTAATAACCAGAATCCACAGAGAACTCAAATGTATTAGCACAAAAAGAACAAGTGATCCCCTCTCAGTATGGGCAAAGGACTTGAAGAGAAACTTCTCTAAAGAAGACAGGGGCATGGCCTACAGACACATGAAAAAATGCTCACCATCCTTAATCATCAGAGAAATGCAAATCAAAACTACCTTGAGATATCACCTAACTCCAGTAAGATTAGCCCACATGACAAAATCCCCAAACCAGAGATGTTGGCGTGGATGTGGAGAAAAGGGAACACTTCTACACTGCTGGTGAGAATGCACACTAATACATTGCTTTTGGAAGGATGTTTGGAGAATACTTAGAGATCTAAAAATAGACCTACCATTCGATCCTATAACTCCTTTACTAGGTATATACCCAGAAGACCAAAAATCACATTATAACGAAGACATCTGTACCAGAATGTTTATTGCAGCCCAATTCATAATTGCAAGTCATGGAAGAAGCCTAAGTGCCCATCAACACATGAATGGATTAATAAATTGCGGTACCTGTATACCATGGAATATTACGTAGCCTGAAAGAAAGATGGAGACTTTACCTCTTTCTTATTTACATGGGTGGAGCTAAAACATATTCTTCTTAGCAAAGTATCTCAAGAATGGAAGAAAAAGTATCCAATGTACTCAGTCCTACTATGAAGCTAATTTTTTAGCTTTCATATGAAGGCTATAACCCAATTATAGCACAAGAATATGAGGAAAGGGGCAAGGGAAGAGAGGAGAGGGGGGAGGTTGGGTCGAAGGAGGGTAATTGATGGGGCCACACCTACGGGGCACCTTAGAAGGGTACAGGAGAAACTTAACTAAGTGCAGAGTACAAATATCTTTATACAATAACTAAGAAAATGCCATGAAGTCCATGTTAAACAGTTTGATGAAAATATTTCATATTGTATATGAAAGCAGCACATTGTACTCCTTGATTGCACTAATGTACACAGCTATGATTTAATTAAAAAGAATAAAGAAAGAAAGAAATAGAAAAAATATGATTTTCCATTTCAGTGAGGACTCTAAGAACGTTTTCTGTGGAAAGCCACCCTTATAAATCCAGGGCACTGAGAAAGACACTCACGGATTTACTGATGTGTTTTTTTGGAGTCATGGTTTCATATGATCAAGGGTCTTCATGGGGCATCTTTAGGATGGGGACACTTGCCATTATATTTGTTTTATTGTAAAAATTGATAAAACATGGTGATTTATGTATATTTTTCTAATGTATGTCTTCCATCAGGAGTTGTTAATTTATTTGGTTTTGTGGCATGTCTTTGAATATTAGAATTTTGGGTGGCAAATCTGAGGAGATGGAATTAAAATAACAATATATGTTTCAATAATAATTAAAGTTAAATCACAACTGTGTTATAAACATATGTTTATTTCAAAAGTATCTATGTTTAATAAACAATTTGTTGATTTTTTTCCATGAATACTGCATTGTTGAGTAGAACCACTATTTGTGTTCTCTTTACTTTTTAAAATATGTAAGTAGAAAATATCCACTTGCAAACTCAAAATCATTTTGTTCTCTATTATTACTACTTACATTGAGCTAGAACCTTTACATGTTAGTCTTATAATAATGGTATGTACATTCATTATAGTAAAATACATTTTATAACTTGCTCAAAACTTAGAGGCATACAACTGAGTTTGTCGATTCTGGTTCTCTCTCTCTCTCTCTCTCTCTATATATATATATATATGCATATATATATACACACACATATATGTATATAACTCCTAACATATTTATGTATTTATATACATGTAAATATAAATATGTATATAAATATGTTAATAGACCCTAACAAGTGAAAACTACTGGCCATCATTTCTACAGCCCCAAAGTTTATCCAGGTTTCTGAAGGCAGAATAATTATACCTGATTTTCCAGTTTCTTCTAATACATAAGACAAGACTGTACTGTGACCCAACATTAGAAACAGGACCATTCTGTATTGCTGTACCGCTGAGTACATTAGATTGTATAAACACTCTAGATTGCAAACATTTATAGAAAAGATGTACCTATATAATTTGCTTTGTTAAACTCAAGCAAAGAAATTTAGGTAGCAAGGAACTGAGAAATGTTCATATTATATCTTAGATTATAAACATCACTTTTCATGTCTTATTTTCCTTACTAGATTGACTAGGCCTTGAGGGCATAGAACATGAAATACGTTTCATTTCTCTGTGTAAATGGTCAGCACTGAGCACAGTTCTGATCAAATGTAGGTGCTAAATGAGGATTTGTGGACTGTTACCGAGTATCTTTTCTATCTTTCGTAAGTACTAATGCAGAGGAAACAAGAAGAGAGTATGGAGGTGCAATCCCTTACCAAGTGCCATTGTTTAGGGACTAATTATCATGTTTCTTGATGCCTTATACTTCTTATGTCTAACTCATTTTTCTGCTCATTAGCACCTCCACTATACCAGAGGGTAGACAGGAGTTAATAAAGTGATTATAAAGGATAATCTGCAAATTAGCCTACTGGTTTGGTGGACAGATAGTTTGCAATTCTTCATTAACAAGCGACTTTGGGCTTACCTTCAAATTTTCTCTGTCATACACCTCCCCCCCATTGGTGAACATATACAATCAAGAATTTAAACTTGATCTACAAGCCTTTGAATAAAAATCAGCAACCACTGGCTGTCCAGCCACCTGTGCTGTGATAGGTACTCACACACCAGAGAAAATAGATTCAGAAGAGCTTGGCAGGCTTCAAAGGCCTTGAAGCAAAATTTGTAATCTGATTGGCAAGCAGTTTAATAAGGCAAAAGTGGAGTTATGTGTGTGTTCTATGTCTTACGACAGCAGAATCCCAGTGTCAGCACTTCGTACAGATGTAGTCTGTTAATTGCGCAAGCAGAGGACAACCCAAAGGGTCATTACTGTCATTTAAATGGGAAGAAATGCTTAGATAAGGGCCTCGACATCAGCAAAAGAAGAAGGAGTAGAATTTAGAGTGTGAGGGTCACCTAGTGAATTTGTTTTATATGTGCCATACTGATAGTGCGAAACTGCAGAAAACAGGTTGATGTAAGGAAAAGAATTCAATGAGAGGCCAAGTCCTATACAAGTTTAATCGAAAAACAGTTGTTATTACATAAAACTAATTTAAGAAAAGAACACAGTTTAAAAACCGAAGGTATCTAAGAAATCATCAAGTCCAGGACTTAGAGTCTGCTGAGTACAAAAAGGAAATGGGGAGCTCTTTCATACATAGACCCTTGAGCCCTATTCTCAGAGATTTTATTTAGTGTTATTTAGTGTTTGTGGATAATGTAAGACATATTATGGCTACATCTGTGTCTATCATTGGCATATATCTGTACATATCTATCTATCTATCTATCTCTCTATCTATATATATATAGATACTATATACAAATGTATATAGTATTTATAAATCTATCCTTTGGAATTTATTTCTATTCATGGATGTCCAACCTGAAACCCAGAGTCAGCATGTTGATTTTGTGGGGTATTTTTTGCTTATCTGTGATGTTGGATTTCATGAAAAATATCGCCAGACCTTTCTTTTTGCTCAACAGCTTTCATTGGTGTTTTCATATTTAATGTGTAATTCAAAACAACTCTTCTTCCAAGGTACATCAGAGAGAAAAAGGGATGTACACCCCTCTTTATCATCTATCTATCTATCTATCATATATCTATCTATTGTCTGTCTACCTATCTATCTCTTAAAGCCCTCTGGGAAAATTTGACATACCATCAGGTTTGAGAATTCTTGATTCATCTGATTTTTTTATAGAGCCATGAAGATTGTGGTACAGTCACATTATTTTCTGAGCTATGATGTAAATCTCCTGATTCTCAGTTCAGCATCCCTTTTCCTATACCACAAATCAAAAGGAGTTAAGTGGGGGGCAGCTCCTGTAGCTCAAAGGAGTAAGGTGCTGGCCCCGTATACCGGAGATGGCAGGTTCAAACCCGGCCCTGGCCAAAAACTGCAAAAAATAAAATAAAATAAAATAAAAAGGAGTTAAGTGTAAGTGGGCAAGAAAAAATATGAAGACACTCAAATAAGAATAAAGAAAAATTCAGAAAACAGAAACAATAAAAAAGTCTTTCTTTTGTTGGCAAGAGAATCACATGGACATTATTCGAGGATAACCTTTGCAATCTATTTGATTCCAAAGACATCAAGTGTATAGAATGCAGAGTGATGTGTGAAGGAAACTAAATTTTTACTCAGCTCTCAGAGTGGCAAGTACTTTTGTGAATACATCATAGTACAGAGCCTAAATCTTAGCTTTGCAGAATCAGAAACATATTTTTTTCCAACAGAACAAGCACAGGTCACCAGACATCCATTATCCAAATGTCATAAAAGCACTTATAAGTATAATCTAAGACCTTTATAAAATGAAAAAGAGATTAGACTAACAGACTAGTTGATAATGTTTTTCTTCAACAGCACATTCTCTTCTTGAGAATAATAAAAATTTTTAATAAATAATAATAATTGAGCATAATAAATTGCATCGGGTTGTTACAAGCAGTAGTTTTCTAGATGAGTGTAAAATCTAAAAAGAAAATTATATAGCCGTGTCAAAATGTCACCTGGCAAAGTTCCCTGGTCTCCTTCCCCTTGACTCAGTATTGTTATTAAGTGAAGGGGACAATTTCTGTAGGTTTCTCAGGACACTTCTGGGCAAAGTGGTGAAAAAATAATTTAATCTCTATTAGTTTCCTCCCTTTAGAGATTTTAAACCTGGCTTTTTTCACTCACTGTAATGTTTTTAAAGCTCATGGGACGTTGTAGCATATTTCATTCGTTGTACACCAGATAGTATTCCTTCGTATGGGTGTACTAAATTTGTTTATTCATTGAACCATTGTCAAATATTTGGATTGTTCCCACCTTTTAGATATTTTAACAATGCCACCCTGAACATGCATGTACAAATCTTCGTGGAGATGTTTTTTCCTAACATTTTTGGGGTAGATGACTAAGATGAGTCAAATTGCTGGGTCATGTGGTAAAGCAATTTTAACATTTTGAGGAATGGCCAACCTGCTTTCTAGTATGGTTACATAATTTTCCATTCCCACCAAGAATGTCCAAAGGTTCTACTTTCTCTACATCCTTGACATTACTTGTTACTGTCATTTTCATTGTAGTTACTCTAGTGGGTGACGCAGGACCTCATGGTAATTTTGGTTGGCATATCCACAATGACCAATGATGTTTAACATCTATTCATGTGATTTTTGGCCACTTATACATCTTCTTTGGTTAAATGTCTATGCAAAACATTATTTCCATTTTAAAAATTGGATCATCTGTCTCCTTGTTAGTGGAGAAAATCTTTATATATTCTGGATACAGGTTCCTTATTATAGAAATGCTTTGCAAATATTTTCTCTTAATCTGTACCTTGTATTTTAATTTTCTTAATTTTGATCTTTGTATTACAATAGGTTTGAATTTTAATAAAGTCCTGGTAATCTTTTCTTGTTGCTCATATTTTGCTTATTTGCTCATTCTTATTGCTCATCCAAGACTACAAATACTTTTTCATGTTTTCTTTCATTTAATAGAGTCTTAGGGTTTAAACTCTGATCCATAATTCATTTGTAATTAACCTTTGCATGGCCTGAGTTAAGCGTCAAAGTTTATTTCTTTGCATGTGGACATACAGTTGTCCTAGCACTGTTTGTTGAAAAGGCTCCCATTGAAGAGTCTTGGTACCTTGTTGAAAATCAATTGACAATAATTGTAAGGGTTTATTTCTGGATGCTCAATTCTATTCTATTGCCATTTATCCTTATCCTTATGCTATTACCACATTGTCTTGATTACTATAGGTTTTTAGAAAGTTTTGAAATTGAAGTGAAAATTCTCCAACTTCATTACTCTTTACCAAGACTGTTTGTCTCTGCTGAGTCCTTTGCATTTCTGTACAAATTTTAGAATCAGCTTTTCAATGTACGCAAAATAGGCAACTTTTGGTACTAGGGATTGTGTTAAACTTGTACAGTCATTTGGGGGAGTATTGCTATGTTAACAATATTCAATTTTCTAGTCCATGAACACAGAATATTTCTTCCCTATTTGTCCTAACTATAATCTCTAAGACAGTCCTGAACAATAGTGGTGAAAAAGGACATCCTTGACATCCCTGTCCTATTACTGACCTTAGGAGGAAAGCTTTCTTTTTTCAACATTAAATATGATATCAACTGGACGTATTTGGGGCACTCAACTAAACGCCTTATACATATTAATATTATTTCATTTAACCATCGCATCAGTGATATTAGGAAATTGCTGCTAGTATTTCTATTTTATAAGTCAAAAAGCTATCATTTAAGTTTGTAATTGGTCAAGCCAGGATTTAAATGAGACAATTTCACATGAGAATCCACTTTAATTGCTTCAATAATAGTTTGTTAAATTATAAGAACTGGACTGAGAGTTAAATATTTTTGAAGCTGATTTATAAATTCTACTAAATTATGCATGAATTTTATAATTTAACCATTTATTGCTTTTCTCAGGTTTCAAAAAGTTTAAGGTATTATGGGAGCGAATAAAACACTAATAATGATGTTACAGAAAACAGAGGTTAACCTTCAAAATCACTTGCTTGGGACTAGCACTGGCTTTCTGTGTAACTTCATACAAATCTGATTTCTTAATTTTTTTAGGCCTCTTTCCCTCTGGGGGATTTATCAAGTACTAATACCTCTGCTAGTTTTAATATCTTATGATTCTGTAAAATTTGTTATAAGAAATTATTACAGTTAATCAAAAATTATTATGATTTTGGGCGGTGCCTGTGGCTCAGTGAGTAGGGTGCTGGCCCCATATACTGAGGGTGGCGGGTTCAAGCCCGGCCCAGCTTAACTGCAAAACAAAAAAATAGCCGGACGTTGTGGCAGGCACCTGTAGTCCCAGCTACTCAGGAGGCTGAGGCAGAAGAATCGCCTAAGCCCAGGAGTTAGAGGTTGCTGTGAGCTGTGTCACGCCATGGCACGCTACCGAGGGCCATAAAGTGAGACTCTGTCTCTACAAAAAAAAAAAAAAAATTATTATAATTTTTAAAATTTTCATTCACTGACAGATATCAGCTCTTGTGAGCATTTTGATCTGCGCAAAATAAGTATTTTATAATTTCAAGGGTCAATTGATACACTGAGGATTGGCATTCCTTTGGAACTGTGGTCATTCTCCAGAATTTCCTCCTTTGGGGCACAATCTTTCTTTTTTATTTCTTTGATTTGACCTTAAAGCATGAGGACTTGAATATAAAAGGGAGGGGAAACCTAGACTTTTTAAAATACTCTGGCTTGACTAAAATAAAGGAAAAATCTCACCTGGAGTTTTTGAGTCCCACTTATATACTATAAGTTCATGTATATTTCAAATATGGGAATTTTAAAATCAGGATTGTTAATATTCACTCTAAGTGAAAAATACTGACATTTAATTCTCAACAATAAAGTAACTTTTAATTTCTGAACCAGAATCTGGCTATAGTTGCGCTGTTTTAAAACAACTAAGACCTTCACTTGGCCATGACAAATTCTAGTGTTACTTTGTTGAGGGCTGAAAGAATAGTTTCTTCTAGGTCTTGATTGATAGGAGAAAGCCCAAGATGCATGTCAAGCACAACTTTAAAAATCAGTAAGTTCAGTGAGAAAAAAGATGAATGAAAATAATTTAATTAGGGTAAATTTTGGTCTGTAAACCCAAACTTTAAATATTTTAAAAATTCTTCTAGTGCAGACAGAAGATTCAGGGCATGGATTAAGTAACTCATTTGTCTCATGACAACCTGAGGAATAGGAAGAATAAAGTGTACTTATTTCCTAGGTATGCTATTAGTCCTTAAAATATTTCCAAGGGAATAAAAGAAGATGGAAGCTACAATATCCCCCCTCTTTTTGTAGAAAATAACCAAAGTACAATATGATTGCCCTTCTCCAAACTTGACTTGCCCTTTTCGAACTAAAACTGAGAAAAATAATTACGCAAATAAATCCAAATTAATAACTAAATTCAGCACTTGTGAAAAATGTCACAGTTAAAATCAGATTTTCTTGAAATAAATTTTAATACAAAATTTTATTTTACAAAATAGGAATCTTTATTGTAGTCTTTGGGAAATGCCCATGACTCTTGTTAGAAAAAGAAAAAAGTCACATTGAAAATGCAGCCAAAGCAATAAGGTAATATAGTTGATGGCCAGAACAAAAGCAGTTAATTCTTCTGTTTTCCACCTCTAACAGGCAGGCTAATCAGTTGTAATTAAGAGGCAAAGTAGCAGTCTAATAAACAGCACTTGTCACCAGTTGTCACCTTAGTGATCAATTCACACCTCCATCACAATGACAGGGCCCTTCAAGTACTCTAATAACCTGGCTCCTTAGAACAGTGCAGGATTAGGAAGTGGATAATGGATTGTTAAGGCTCTAATGAAGTAGAGGGTAAGGAGCTAAACCTCTCAGTTGAGGAGGTAGGGGGTGGAAGGGGGTGGAAGGGGGCGGAGAAGCTTATGGGGTAAACTTTAATTAAGGTTTTGGTTCACTTCATTTGGCTTCTTGTTTTTGAGTAAATAAAGTTACTTTAAGACTATTCTTCCAATAGAGTTTCTTCTCTTTCTCCACTTTTCCTTTTCTGATATTCATAGAAAAATCTTTTTGGTCAATCCCTACCATAAGTTTTTTTTCTCTTTAATAAATTACATTTAGAAGCACACTTTTCTTCATTTTAACTTCTCTCATTTGCTTTTTAAATATTTGTTTTCTCCCCCATCACTTAAATAAAAAGTACAAGGTAATCTAGAGTAAGAGTCAAGCTTTTCTTTGTTACCACTTAGCCTAGTTTTGTGTATGAACATTAAATGATAATAAAAGCACTCACAATTTGTACATTACATCATTGGCTGACTCTAAGAGGCAACAGGGCCTTAAATGACTAGAAGAAAATACAAGCTGTTTTCACATGTGTTTTATAGGCTTAGCCAAAGCAACTGTTAAGTTCTTTTGCAGCATTGGTAGTTTGTAAAGGTTATCCTTTTAATGACTAATATAAATGCACCTTTAATGTTTTAAGTAATTCATTGTCCAACATTGGCAAGTTTAAAAACATGAATTAATATGATGGGACCAAAGTGTCTTCTGCCCAGGTACGCATGAAGTTATGTGGATCACTTTTTCTACTTTTCCTCATTAATGTGGCAGGATATGTTATTCTTAAATCAGTCCATGGGCTTGGACCAATCAGAGGGTCTAATCCTTTGCTTTGGGCTACAATATGTAAATGTTATGGTAGATCAAGGAAACTCTGCATTGTTTTAAATGTTAATATCATCATCTTCTTTGGTTACATAGTCCAGTCGTCAATAATTCTGCACCTTTCATTAATCAGGGAGTGGGGCTTATTCATATGTAGATAGTTATTATTGCTTTCTATATCAGCATCTCCGCAGAGTACATTATTTGCTTGATGAAATCTAAACCACTGCAGCTACAAATGTAAACTCTTGAACTCATGATGTTTTGTTTATTGTTCTAAACAGAAACACCCTTCATCATGGCTCTGCTTTTAAAAACTTTTCTATAGAAAATCTTGTAAGTAGAGGACTTGAGATACATAAGAGCCTATGAAAGATTTTAGAATTCAAAGACTGATAGCCTCATAATATTTGGGAGTAAAGATGCCAAAATTCATCTTTTTCCTTCAAAACCCATTCTTATTATCCAACTAGAGGTTAAAGTACCCACCATATAAAAAGGAATGATGGCTTAGTCTTCTGATTTAGCTTCTCACAAAGTGACTGAAACAGATTGAAGGCAGAGGTTGAAACAGTATTCCAGTTGTTTTTAAATTCAAACAAAATTCGAAAGAAAAAAGAATTAAGGACATTACAATCTGTACTTTGGAAATCAAAAGTCATTAATTTCCATTATTCTCGAAAATGTCAGTTTTTCCAGTGGGCTGTGACAGAATCTGTGTATCTATTATCTATCCCATTAGGACTAATGAGACCTCATTTTTTTTCCCCTCTAAAATCAAATCCAAGGGCCAAGGAGTAGTGTTTTGGTGAGATTCTCTTTTCAGTTTGATTGTTTAAAAAGTCCGTGTGGAGGAAGACTATTTCCCACCACCCAAGTGCCCCCTTTATTCTTTTCTCCAGAGCCCTGCTCCAGGAGCCGCATACATGGATAATATTATAAGAACAAGGTCAACGTTTCACCTGCTTTTATTTATTTATTTTTCTTTTGTGCTCAACAGATTGTTGCCCTCACAATGGCACACTTGAGGAACACGAGTGAGCCTGCTTCCTCTTAAGATGTCTTGTTGTGAAATATTAGAATAGCAAAAGGCTAATCTATGCATCCACGGGGCGGGGTGGGGGCATTTCAGCCCACATTTCACACGCTGCAGTCATCAATTCATTGACTTTAAAAAAAAAAGAAGAAAAAGAAAAAGAAAGAAGCCCGCTCTACTCTCGTCCAGCTGCAGCAAGCAGGAGCTGGAACATATGCCTGTCTGAAAGAGGACGAGCCGGGGGAGGCTTCTCAGGAGAAGGCACACAAAGAAAGCCAATCTTCTCCACAAAGCGTGGAATGACTTAAACACTCTATTGTATTAAATATGAATGAGTCCTCATTGTGGGGCACAGTGTGTGGGGACCCGTGGTGTCCTCCCATTAGCCACATGATTAACCAGATTACACGGGAAGCCGCTAAGGTAAATAAGGCCAGCCTTCTGTCACTTCCTCCCCCGGGCCTGGCCAACAAGAGAGCTGGCCCCTTTGTAGTCAACTGGGTGGAAAGAAGAAATAGCCATGAATGCCATGCTTGGTAATTAAAAAAAGAGAGGGAGACAGACAGAGAGAGAGTGGGCGAGAGAAAGAAAGTTGTCTCCAGGGGCCATCTAGGAGAAACAGTGTGAAAACATCTTTCTGATCAACTAACATGTCAGTATTGTTTCCTTTGACCAGAGAGAACTAATGTAGCCCTCCCCTAAACAGGCTCCTGTATTCCCCTTTGTGGTCTGGGAGACAAAAATCCCACAAAACATGAATTAAAGCTGCCTGACTCTGCTCATTAGGGGTGAGAGCAGATCATTCTGTGCCTACAAATCTGCCCGCCTGTTAACTGGCTCCATCTTTCCCCATGTGTGAGTCTCTGCCCTCCACTTCTGCACTCCTGCTCATCCTTGTGAACAGATAAACACCATAGTTAATTGGTTTATGGAAATTGCACCACAGTTACAGTTCTCATAGCAGCTTGAGCTTTGAGAAAATTCAAGGAAACGGGAAGCACTTTAAATTGTACTAGTGAGGGACCACATCGTATCTAAATTCTGACCTGGGAATATCTGAGGTGTAAAATGCCTTTTAAAATATGGTTTAGCTTATTGATATCATATAAAAGTGAACAGCTTTTCGTGAGTCTTATAGTCCAAGTGATATCTTTCTAGAAATTAGTAATTATGTAAAACAAATAAAAGCCTGGATGTCTGTCAGTAGAAAAAAAAAAAAAAAAGAAGAAATTACAGTGTCTGAAAAAAACTTCATAGACATAGTGGTTGAGGACCAGAATATTTTAATAAAGTATAAATTAACAAAAAGAAAGGTAATTTATCTTTGCAAACTTTATAAATTTAAAATGGAAACCTATTTTAAATAAGTATGAAGGCTAAGAATTACCTCTCAAAAAGCATAAATCCATTGGCAAATCCCTTTAAACATAGTCATTCATTTTTTGAATGTAATTTTTGTCTGCCTCAGTTATTTTATCATTACAGATAGAAAAATAGTTATTTTAAAATTTGCTTATTAGTGCTGACCCCTTTCTAAAAACTTTATAACAATTATATGGATTTGGCTTTATGTAACATAAAAATAATGTTTCCATTATTAATTGATTGTTGATTGATTAAAGAAGTTTTTGTTTATTTATTCGTTCCTTCTCTGTATTTCCTACGCTGGGAGCAAGGGATCGCAATAACTCAAGAAATACAGATTCTGTTTTGAGGAAGGGGAGTCTCAGTATAAAGACAGAGACCACATTAGATAAGAGATTTTCCTAGACTATTTAGGGTTTAACTTCTTTCCATGAAAAACCATTATTTAACTATTTTTGATGGAAACATTTGTAAACTATTCATTTTTCCTTGTCAATGGTATGCAATCACAAATTGCTTTTGGTTCTAGGCCATTCCAATGTCACCCATTACATTGTTCTCCCATTAAGGTTGTGCCTGACTATGGTGGATAGTGTGATCCTAAACCGAAAGGATTGTTATCCCCTTTTTCTTCATCAGCTTACCCAGATTCCTTGACCATACTGGTGATTATCCCTTTAACTGATGCAATAATTTCATTTGAGGCAGCAATCGGAACTGGTTATGGTCTTGAACTCTAAATGGTTGTTCCCTTCCCTTCTAAATTACACCTATCGAATTCTGCTGTTGCTATCATTCTCCTTTATATTCTTCTCATCTGCTTTCCCTTGAATTGCTTCCTTCTAACCTTTACAAATTTTTCATGTTAACTGACACTTTGTGATGGGTATCCGAACCTCTTCTTCAACTAGTTAGTTTGTGAGCCAACTAGTCCCAACTGTGACATTAGCATTTTTATGATTTTTGGCTGATTTTCTCAACATATGAGGCTATCCAGTGGTCTTTGTTTTTTAATTTTATAAATCCTGGCTTGAGAATAATCTGAAATTTGAGGAATCGTGGAATGTGGATTTCCAGGAAAGGATTGTTTTTTCAGAATGGGGTGACAGCAGGATAGAACATCAAACGACTGAATTGTTGGTAAGTATCTCAAAATTTGAGATGCTTGTCACCCCAGCTCTTGCCTCTTCTGTTTTTTCCTGGAAAGCAAACTAAATGATAAATGGTTCCAGTTACCATTTCTCTATCACTGTATGAAAAAGAGGAAAATTCCTCTTTCTTGGTTTGTGCAGAGTTATTTTAAATTAGGTTTGAATAATGAATGAGATGTTTTCAATCTCAAATTTCATATGTTCATTTAGATATGCAGAAATAAAAAAATTGAAGTGATAAACTATGATATTTCTATATGTTGTTCATATTTAATACACTTTTTTGATTTCCAGTTATATCACCAATGGCATAAAAATTCATGTGTTATTAAAACATTTGTCAGTCCTTATGGAACCTTTCATTCTCTAAGGTTCTGAGCACTTGTTTTATTTATTTATAGCTAGAATTCAAGTCATTTATCAGGTAGGAAATTCAGCATTAAAATGACCTTTATTCCTTCTTAGTAAACAGTGGCAAATAAGCTTTTATTAAGCAAATTATGTTAAAGACCTGAAGTTAAGCATAATAGGCTTGGTTTTTTGTATTATTTTACTTCAACTCTGCAAAGCTAGTCTGAGCAAATGAATAAACTGGATTTGCTCTGGAGTGAGACCATGACAATTGTGTGTTTTGTATGTATGTGTCTTTTCAGGTGGTTAATGCAGAAAAATCTTATTCAAGTCTCGGTTTCCAAAGATGAGAATAAGGCTATACACTTTCACAATGTTCATGGGAACTTGGTGTGAAATTTGTAATAGCTTAATTTATAACAGAGCCAGGGACTTAACATAGTAATCCCTTTCTTGGTAGTAGCATTCAAATTCAGTGCATATTTTTCCAATTCTGTTGATAAGTAAAATCTTCAGATAGGACAATAAAGCAATTTAATAGAACATTTAATAGAAAGTTTAGTTCTAGTGGTCCAATAGTGAATTCTTCAGAAGCATTTTAATCTAATAACTTGAGTTGTTTAACTTCACATGAACCTTAGACTTGTTCCATTGGTTAGATTTTAATATTTAAATTAAGAGATGAAAAGTTTAACTATAAAACTACTCTCAGGGAATAATTAACTCAATATTTCTTTTCTTTGAAAGACCTTGGTACTAGCTGACATGCTGGTATCAGAATATAACTGGCTATAACCTGAGGACATTTTTACCAGAGTTAGCTTTTATTCCATCATCTCTGCATAATAATTAGTTGTTCCCAGAATTATAATATTTTAAGCTCTTAATCCACAATAATAGCAATCAAAACAAAATAAAAAATTCCAGATTGCAAACTAAGAATTATTTTTAATTTTATGCTTTAAAAAGATAAAACTTCTGCCACTTCATGACAAATTGAACACATAATTTTATATATTTTGATTATGGAAGATATACAATTTTATCTATGTCTGTTCACATAATATAAATATTTTACACGTTGTTATGTAGACTTACAATTAATGTTTTAGATTTTATTTAATATTCTAATACAAATGCTATTTGCCTAGGTTCTAATGTCTAGATTTTGAATTTATTTCCAATTTTCTATTTCCAATATCGTGATAATCCTCTAAATATCTTATAAAAATAGCATTATTTTTCTGGCAATTATTTTTCCCGAAAATTTTCAAAGAAAGAACTGCAATGTACTTAGAAGAATAAAATCCTTCCTTGGATACTATAAGAAGAAAACTAGTTTTACATCTTTGATTAAATACTAATTTTATGTGCCGTGCTAGAATTTTGTGTTATTTTGCAAACCCTTTAGTTGTATCTTACATTCTCTTCCAACTTTCTATAAATTGCACCACTGAAGAGAGGCTGTAAGAGAAAGAATGCTGCCCTGGTGTCTTTATCAACTTTGTTTACTTCTTTGGTGCCACTTTGAACTTTATTTTGCTAAGAATTTTCTCATTTTCCCAGTTAAGTAAAAACAAGAAATACTACTGGCCTGGAAGTGAATCCAGGATGCATTTTTCAATGTTTCTTTTTCCCTAAAGTTTTTCCCTAAGTGTAGTTTATAAGTGACCTTTAAAAGAGCTATGCTGTGGTGATACCACAATATAAAATATCCATAGGTTTGTTTTTTTTCTGTGTGTGTGTGTGTGTGTGTGTGTGTGTGTGTGTGTGTGTGTGTGTGAGTCAAAGTTTTAATTTGTTGCCCCAGTAGAGTGCTGTGGTATCATGGCTCACAGCAACCTCAGACTCTTGGGTTCACGTGATTCTCTTGCCTCAGCCTCCCATGTAGCTGGGACAACAGGTGCCTGCCAGAAGGCCCAGTTATTTTTTAGAGATGGGGGTCTAGCTCTAGCTCAGATTGGTGTTGAACTCGTGAGCTTAGGCGATCCATCCACCTCATCCTCCCACAGTGCTAAGATTATAGGCATGAGCGACCGTGCCCGGACTCCACATGGTTGTGGAAATAGGTGTCTTATAAAAACACAATTTGAATCTTTGTTATTCAATGAGTGATTTCAAAAGCAGAATAACATTCAGTTCCAAGTAAAATTACATGGAGTTTTCATAAATGGGTATTTTAACAATTGTTTCTATTTTTTTGCATTATTGGATCCATTTCTGTCAAGTTCCTAACAGCATACATTGATGTTAATCCTTAGCTGGACTGAGGTCAGTATATGGCAAAGGCAGAACTGTGACAGCTGTAATAATCTCAGGTACATTTTACCATTTAATTTTAAGAGCTCAAAAGTCGTTTATATTTGATATTGTGCCCATCAATACAGTTATGAATCATAATAATCCTGTGAAATAGTTACTATCATTATTCCCATTTCGTAAATTAAAAACAAAATCTTAGAAAGAGGAAAACATTTGCCCAAGGTCACACAGTAAGTGAAGGACCTAGAGTATGGACTCAGATTGACTCGGCTCAGGGTGCATATACGTAAACAGCATTATACAGTAGTAACGCAATAACTGAGTCTCAAGTCAGTGCTGAAATAAGTTTTGTCTTCAGAATTTTGCTTCAGGCTATCTATAAAAGCTTGTGACAAACCAAACTCAGAACTACAAGAGTCAGATGGCCTCTCACAAAAGTTTTCTATTAGAAGGTATGGAACTGCAACCAAAGCAGTGAGGACTTCAGGGAACAAGATCTCAGAGGAAAGGGAAATTTCTCCAGGTGACCAATCTTCCACATGATACTTAACACTTCGAAATAATTTCTATTTTTGGCATGGAGTCCAGAGAAGTCAGGAAGGGGTTGCTGTTCAGAGAGTGGACTTTGGGGAATCTCAAGAACACCAGCTAGGTTTGAAGGTGTGAAGTCCTACCAGGACGTGAAGGGCCATGATCCCTGTGGGAACAGAGGTACAGAGAAGAATAGCATTTCCCGAATCTACAAGTCGTGCAGGGGAGTAAGTTAGGAATCTGAGTAGAAATCAGATCAAAAAGCAATCCAAACCCAAAAATTCTCCAAGAGAAGATTTTGTTAGGTTTGTTACTTTCACAGCTCTATTTACCAATCTAAACTTCTCTATCTTCTGAGACAAGAAAAATCATAAGTTCATTCAGATACCTGTATTTCCAATTCATCATATTTACTCAATCGTTCAATGCTTGTTTGCAGTGTAAGTAATTTCATAATTGTGAAACCATACCAACCAAAAAGTAAACGTAATAACTTTAGTTTAATGCATATTTATATATTAATCTAGAATATACTATAACCAAAATACTGTGCTCTAAAGCTAATTCATTTTTTTAACCTTCTTATTCAGGGTGGTAAGCTAATGATTTAAAATTTGCTTATGTTTATATTTAGTATTAGGATTTTCCCCTTCTTCTTGTTGATTTGATTTGATTTCATTGAAAATATGAAATATAAAAATTTCTCCATAAGTCTAGACTATAGAAAAAAAATATGCCCACAGAGGTGTGTATTTCCAACCCACACTCCTTGAGACAACAAATATAATTACTTTACTTTCCCTGTGTTCTGATATAAAACACACTATGAATATACACACAGGACTATTTATACTCTGCCTTTTTCTCTTTAAAATAACTTTAGAGATATTCTTTATTCATATGAATCAAATCCCTCCCCCTCCCTCTCCTTCTTGAGTCCTCTTCCTTGTAAGATTCCTTCTTCCAGTAAACACACAGAAGTAGCATAGCAGCATGGTCATCGGTATGTACAGCACTGTAATTTACTCAACCAAATGTCAATGCATGAAAATTTATGTTTCTCAATACACTACAGTTGTAAGCAGTGTGACAAAGATTAACTTTGCTCTTATGTACTTTTATAACTCTGAAGGTGAACTTTTGGAGTATATTTCTACAAGTAGGTTTGTCAAAACTTTCCAGTCATCTCTTGATTGGACAAAGCACGTGGTATAAACATGACAAAGTTTTCTATTTATTTATTTTTGTTATTTTTTTTAAATTTCAGGTTAACGTGCGGGTACAAATGTTCAAATCATAATATGTGAAATTGTTAGGTAGAGTCCCTCTTGAAGCTATATCCTGTACCCCAAAGTTGTGCCATACACCCCTACAGTTTGCCTATTCAGTGGGAGCACCCCCAAACCCCACCTCCCTCATTCCTCTCCCTCCCCCCAACTTGAATTGAAATGAGTTTTTCTCCTATGTGGGCATGAATTAGATTATCTTCTGGCTTCATATTAGTATTGAGCACATTGGATGTTTGCTCTTTCATTTACCAAGAAGAATGTGTTTCAACTCCATCCAGGTTAATATAAATGATGTGACATCACCATCTTTTTTATGGCTGAATAGTATTCTATGCTATGCATATACCACACTTTGTTAATCTGTTCCTGAGCTGATGGGCATTTAGGTTGTTTCCACATCTTGGTGGTTATAAATTGAGCTGTGATTAACAATCTAGTGCATATGTTCTTATGATAAAATGATTTTTTTTTCTTCTGGATAGATGGCTGGTTTTCTGATTTTTTTTGCATATTGTATCAAAATAACTTTAGGTTTATGCATAAAAGATCATTCTCACCTACCAGTGTAGCAACATGAAATTTCTTTAGAGGTTGTCTTGTTTGATGATGTTTTAGAAGGAGGGGTATATTTCCTTCAATCGATTTTAGTTCTCTTATGACTTAAAAGTTTCTAAATTTCTTCTTATTTTTTGCCACTTTCACTACTCATGCTTCACACACACACCTTTTTTTTTTTTTTTTCCTTTTCATCCTCTTCAGGAAAAAAGGCCTTTCTATGCTACCTCAAGCTCTGTGCCCTTTAAATACTACACACCTGTAATCAGTACTCTGATTGACGAGGGTGTTTTCTCAGTATTTTCACTCTTAAGGCGGGCCTTCTCTTTTTAAAGGGTGGGATTTTACAACAATCTGAGGTTGTCTTCTCCAACTTGTTCCTCCCAAAAAAGGCTTTCTGGGCCCCTGCTCATATTCTCCATCAGAGTAATCACACAATCACATAATATAGTTCTGATTAAAATCTGATTTACTTTTTAAACTTGCCAGTACTTTGAAAGAGTTAGTATTCTAGATCTTCTACCTAAGTTGAAGGTATGTGATTTTATTTATACTTTTGTTCATCTGCAAAGGTTTGTTTGTGCAGGTCATATGGAGAGATTTAAGGCTAAGTAGTCTGGAAATCTCACTGCAATCTTTAACAAAGAGAAGTTAGCATAATAAGGAAGATTCTTAATCAAGTATCATGGAACTGTAAAGATAAGAAGTGATCTCTGATACACCACATAGTAAATTATAAAAGAATCTGGAATTTGCTTTAGGGCTGGGGGAGGGAACAAAGGGATACGTTGGAATTGCTAAATTTTAAAATCTTGAAGGAAGAGGAACTATCTAAATCTGGAACTCAAGCTTTTGAGGAGGATCACAGCCTGAGACTTAAGGATTAATGAGAAGTAGGTTTTGGCAACATGGAAAATCTGAGAGCCAGAAAAACCATTGTTGGCAAGCTGCGGGATCCTTGCTACATTGACACTAATAGAAATTTGAAGCACAGAGATGAAGCACATCCTTTATTCTTACATCAATCCTCCTTTCTCCCTTTAGAGTCCTACGCAGCCTTGACAGAGAGTCATCTGGCAAAGAAAAAATGTAGATCACAGAGTCCTAGCCCCAGAATCTAAAAGCAGAAGGCAAGAAGAGGGTGGGTTTGGAATTTAAAGGTAACAACTTAATCAAGAACTATGCGTTTTATTAAAATGTATTAAATTTTCACTTTATTAAAATTCATGGAACAGTACATTTAATATTTATATTTAAGTTTTATTTCAGCAAAAAGTTTACTTTGAAAGGAAAGATAATCCTATGTAACCTGTGGCCCCCAATCCCTGGGCTGTGGGCTGGTACAAGTACATGGCCTGTTAGGAACTGGTGGCACAGCAGGAGGTGAGCCACGGGCAAGCCACAGAAGCTTCATCTGTATTTACAGCCACTCCCTATTGCTCATGTCTCCTTATCGCCTGAGCGCCAATGACTCCTATCCAATCAGTGGCAACATTAGATTCTCATAGGAGCATGAACCCTACAGCAAACTGCACGTAGAGGGATCTAGGTTGTGTGCTCCTTATGAGAATCTAATGTCCGATAATCCATGGTGGAAACATAATGAGCTTGAATCATCCCCAAACTAAGTTGCTCAAACTCCATGGAAAAATTGTCTTCCATGAAACCAGTCCCTGGTGCCAAAAATGTTGGGGACTGCTGCCATATACCACCTCTCTCTCCAGAAACCACTTCCGCTTCCCCACCCCCAAATTCTCTTGTGGATAGTTGTGACTATTGTGGCTATAAATTGTGATGGCATCCATATTTCTGTGTCAATAATTTTCACTGGGCCAGTAGTTGGGGTATAGTTGTATGGAGAGACAGTCTAAAACAAATGTACATGGAACTATCTCATTTAAACAGGTATATTCTAATTTCAACATAATAAGATAGTAACTAGAGGAAAGATTACAAAGGATATTTTTCACATCCTTCCAAATAAAACTTGTGCCCAACACTGATCTTTATGTCTAATAAGATCATTTTCTTATTGATAGATTTTCACTTAACTCAAATTTAATTCTTTTGAATCCTCACAAGTTTATTATGTACAGATAACTCTCTTTGAATAGAACAATGTGTTATTGTGTTTTCAAGATCCTTAACCCATGACTTACAATAGGAAATAGGAATTTTTAAATGTGTATAGGAAAATAATACAATTTTCTTCATTTTCAGTACCAAAGCATCAATGTTCCTTATCATAAACCATGTTTTTTAAAAACTTATTTAGTTAAATTTGCAAAGAGCCTTTCAAAACTTTGGCATTATAAAGACATAAAAGTATGGAAATGTTCTTTCTTAAATGCAACAAGCAAAGAAATAAAAGGACTTTACTTTTTTTTTTTTTTTAACTAAGCTCAATGTTTAAATGAAACAAGTGGGAAAAAATAATGTTGATATTTTCACAGCTGGAATAGATACATATATTTAAATATTTAATGCAATGGTTATAAAAAATAATCTCTAAACTATTGCAATACTTCCAAAAGAAAAAGCAATTTTTTTAAAATGTTATATTATACTGTGGTTTAGTAAATTTGGTGTGAGTTAGCAGGGCTATGTCCCCTCTCTGCTATTCCTACTTCTTGTGTTGAAGCACTGTCAGGCTTCAATTCCTCAGGCATAAAATAAGAGGAAAAATCCCTCCTCATCTGCCTCTCAACGCAATCATCAGAAAGACAAGTTTCCCTTTAATGGCAAACAGAGAAACAATATTCAGTGATCTCTTTGACTATTGGCCTTGCTTTGCTAGTCCTACAGATGACTAATATGTAATCCCTATATTCTAACAAGGTATAAAAGGCCCACAAATTGCTCTTTCAGAAACCCTTCTCAATCACAGCAGAATTTTCAAATGCAAACATATAGGTCAACACTCTCCTTCCTGAACTCACCATAGATATTACTAAACAAGCTCAGGTGTTGTTTTATTCTCTGAGCTGGATGCGGGTTCTTGAATTACTTCCAGCTCTTCATTCCTGTTCACCCTAATATGTTTCACACTTCTCTAACCCTATCCAAATTTTGTTGCTAGAACTTTCTTTTCCATGCCATATCTAACCCTCTGATAGGTCTTCCTTGTTTATTTTTTTCTTTTGGGAGTTGGGGAGAGTGGTGGTGGAAGTGGATAGGAGAGGCTTAGAGATCCCCATTGTGTAGGGTAGTTCTGAAGGATCCAGGAAAGGCTAGAGTGTGAGAAAACACCTGTCTGCTAGAACACCAATAAAATATTTAACATATGCACATAATTATAGATAATAATATAGTTTCTAAACATAGGCAACATTAATATACTCAAATGATGCCAACCTTCAATATTCTTTAACTGTTGCCATATTATCAATGGCTTGTTATCACTGTATTTGGAATCACCAAAGCTTCCCATGTATTCTCTCAAGCTCAGGAACTCTTTTCTCTGGGTTTTCAACTGCCTCCAAGTGATCTTCTTGTCCTTTCTCCAGTAATTGGTTGGATTAAAAAGTAATATTCTATTTAATTTCTCTCTCTTTTTTTTTTTTTAGAGACAGAGTCTCACTTTGTTGCCCTTGTTAGAGTGCTGTGGCATCACAGCTCATAGTAACCTCCAACTCTTGGGCTTAGGCGATTCTCTTGCCTCAGCCTCCTGAGTAGCTGGGACTACAGGCGCCCACCACAACACCTGGATATATTTTGTTGCAGTTTGGCAGGGGCTGGGTTTGAACCCACCACCCTCTGTATATGGGACCAGCGCTCTACTCATTGAGCCACAGGCGCCACCCTAATTCCTCTTTTAATTATGATGGGGATATATAATTCAAGAACCTGCATCAATTTTATATATATGAAATTTTGGAAGTAAAAAAAGCAGAATATTGACTCTTTGTTAAAAATCCACAATATAAAAATGTTAATTTTAATACACCCATGCTCAATTCTCTAATAGAATAAAGAAAAGTTTCACCTCAAGGAAGTATGGAACAATCATAAAATTAATGTATATGAATATATTTTCCCTGACATCAATTCAAATTGACTCTCAAAATGAAAGATGTTGTCATTGTTCATCTAGAGATTAATACTCAGTTCCTTAAAGTGGTTCCTATGGCTTCAATATCTTTTCCTACACCATCCTACAGTAAGCTTCTTTGAGCACTCTTCCCACTGTTACATATGTCTAGTAAACTCATGTTCATCCTCAGATACAGATGTTGAACGACACCATGTCTGTGAAATTATTCTTGATTCTGTTATGAGATGTGATTACATCCTATTCAGTGTATACAACTCCTATAATTTGTATCAACCTCTATGTGCTATATGCACTAATATGATTATGTGGTAATTATTTGCATGCTCATCTATCTCCTGATTGCCTGTGAAGTCTTTGAAAGCATGCATTTGCTCTCTTCATCTCTACCTTCAGCGCCTTGCGTGGAGACTGACATCATGCAAGTATTCAATGCCTGTTCAATAGTCAAGATATGCTACATGTTGAAGGAATATCTTGATCATTTGATTTTCATTTCATTACATTCTAAGAAATGGATTCTTCAAATAGTTACGTTTATTGTTTGAATCACATAGGTAGAAAATGAAAATGGAGATTCATAACCAGATCACCTGGTTCATGTACGTGTCTGATCATCTTCCCATTACTTCATGTTTCCGCCTATGATCTTTCTACTCTTTTTTGTAGTTAATGTTCAAAAGCAGGATTTTTGCAGGGCTTTATATACATTTGTGGGATTTCAAGAAGGATCATGTTTGTACAAAACAGACAATTTAATAATACATTGGACATATGAGGGTAGGTAACCTATTTGTCTTTTTTTTTTCTCTCTCTTCTAACTGCTACATATCAACTGTCGGGCACATAACTACATGTTTAATATATATTTTGGAAAAATGAACAATCAAATGAATGAATGGATAGGAAGCATATAGTGATATATTCTCTGTAAAATTGATACCTATTCATGAGGAAGTTTAAAGTTAAACATTTGTATGACTATTTTCATTTCCATCTTCTAATTATTCTTATCAGACATCCTATCATGGACCCAGCTTTTCTTTTTTTTAATAAATAAGGGGAAATGTTTCTCCCACTCTCTCCCAGAAAAGGTATTCCTTCCATCAAAAAAGAACAAAGCAAAAAGAGTCATTAGTAGTGGAAACAACTCTTTAGTGAATAAAATGTAGGATTTAACAATAATAATAATAGTAGTGAACATATATTAGGCACTTGAGCTAATCGTTGTACATATATTACCTTATTAAGAGCTATCCTTTGAAAACAACTATTGTTATCCACAGTAGCAGAATTCACAATTGCAAAGATGTCGAAACAACCCAAGTGCTCATCAATACATGAATGGATTAATAAAATGTAGTGCATATATACACCGTAGAGTACTATGCAGCCATAAAAGATGGTGATCTAGGACCTTTTGTAACAACCTGGATGGAACTGGAGATCATTCTTCAAAGTGAAGTCTTGCAAGAATGGAAAAACAAACACCACGTATACTCAGTACTAAACTGGAACTAGTCGATCAATGTCTATGTGCATATACGGAAGTGAAACTCAACAGAAATCAAGTTAGGTGGGAGGGGGGAGAGGGAGAGTGTAAATTCACACCTTTCTGAGTGAAGGGCATACTTGTAACATTCACTTAAAATGTAAATTATGTAAACAAAACATATGCACCTCTGTAATATTCTGAAATTTAAAAAAATTAAAATAAATAGATAAATAAATACGAGCAGTAGAAACTGAGACATTTAGCAGCTTGCTGAAGTCACAGAGATAATAAGTGAACAAGCCGGAAGTGGAATTGAGATCTACTGGATTCGGCCACATTCTACTTTACAAATTGCAAGCTCCAGACCTGTTAGCTGTGATTTTAAGATACACAAATCAAACTGAGGAAAAAATCTAAAATGGGAAGGGGGTTTTTTCACTGCTGGACTTCTTGAGGCTATGATATGCTAAAATGTATTTTAAATTTTCATTTGGGAGATACTGTGTTACATTTGTTAAATTTAGGTATTTGACCAGGGAAACTTTTATTTCGTGTGGATAGTATTCCATGGAATATACTTTGGGAAAAACTGCTGAGGTTAAAAATATCCACTCTTTTCATTCCAAGATGCAATCAATTGGTCATAGTATAGAGTAAGTGTAATTGCGATAGCAAAAAACCTGTCTAATTGCATTTGACTAGGCTTTCTGGGGGAGAATATAAGTGTGAACGAAACGTTCTGTTGACGTGACCTAACCTAAGCCCATGTTTTGTATTAGTGCATTTAAAAAATGAACTATTGCTTTTTAGTAGATCTATGATTAGCCTTTTCTAGGATGCTAGAAAATTATTCAGCGTGACATTAACTTAGCCAAATTTTATACAATGTTTTACAGTTTATGAAATCCATGTATTATTTCATTTCATCTCCACGTGAACTGTGAAAGTCACAATTATTCTTGTCTTCATTTTACATGACAAAATTGAGGTTTAAAAGCATTGTTTTGCCTTCTTGACTTCTCTAGGTTTCATTCACAGCGGCAGTGAGTAATGAACTGGTAACCCAAGTGCAATCCAGCACTTCCACATACCACAGCGATTCATTTCACTCAGATGCCACACTCTCCGCCTTTTGGAAAGAGAGGAGAATACACCTTGGAATTTTATTCTTCTTCCAACTCCAGGAGAAAACAAGAAGGACATGCTTTCTTTTTGTTACCTGTGTCTATCCCAACTTTTCCCTTTTCTTTCCTCCTCTTTCCTATTTCCTACATATTTGCACATTTTCTAAAGCCCCTGAATGTACCAAGGTGACTGTATTTTCCAAGGAATTTATTTACATGTCACCAATTTTTATTTTGTCAACAATGGAGCTTCCAGCCCATGGATTTTTCGTGACATGGCTAAAGAAAGTTTCTTCCAGTGCTTGAGAGATGTTTGGTTTTCTCTCTCACAGGTCGACTGTTAAATTTGTACTGTACATTTATCAGGGATGCTCTAAATGGTACTAAAGCTGACAGGGAACAAGCAGGGGCTGACAGCTTCACTCCAGTTACAGCTGATTAAAGGCTGCTGAGGCCTGAGGGCCCAGTTTCTAAAAGAGGACCACTCAGACTCGACCAGAACAATTCCAGCCTGCATCTTTTACGCCAGCTACTGTGGAAATGTCTGAGTCCTGCACTGGTGAAAAAGGCCATAGAGAATGAAAGACAGCAGTTTAATAGCATTTACTAGAGAAGAAGTGCATAGAAGATTGGAAAACAAAATGAATGCACGTTCTAAAGTACCCAAGAAGACAGGTGCACTGTGTATGCCACACAAAGATGGCATCTAAGCTCACAGACATGCCTATATTTCTAATGATAACCCTTAATGGTTATTACTAACTATTATCATGCCAAGTAATTGTTGCACAAGAACAAATAATAATAATAGGCCTTTGATTTGCATAGCACCTTTAAATCCCAAAGTGTTTTCACATCTGTTATCTCATTTGATCTTAAACACAATCATTACAGGAGGTATGAATAGAAATCAACACCTCAAATTTACACAAATTAGAGTACCTCAAGTTTTGGTGAACTTGACCAAGTTTAAAGAACCATTACATGGCAAAGGTGATATTTGATTATTTTAATTTCCCACTCATGCTCTTTCTGTGAATCTAGTGCCAATATTTGGTACTTTCAGATTTAAGCCCCTTTCTGCAAACATTAGCTACAATACAAAAAACACTTTGAATATTATTGCTTATTTCAAACAAATTATCTGTTTACAAATCTATGACATCCCAAGATTCTAAGTTTTTTGAGCGTAGGAACTAAGTCCTTTCTAAAAAATCTTTGTATTTTTACCTTTTGATAGAAATATATTTAAAAACTAACTGTTCAATTGAGCTAAAATGAATGATTCCTTTAAAAGTAAGTAATTACAGTAGAATCTTTTTAAATTGACTACCCAAGGGACTGGTCAACCTATGGATGTGGTCGACATAGGGAACGAGGCCTATTGTACAGATATGCACACGTGGTGCATATCTGGTCTATGAAAATCAGATCAATTTAAGGAAGTGATCAATGTAGGGAGGTGATCAAGTATGGAGGTTCTACTGAAATTCTTATTTCTGCAGAAATTAATCTTTTTTTTTTTTTTTGAGACAGAGCCTCAAGCTCTGGATAGAGTGCTGTAGCATCACAGCTCACAGCAACCTCCATTTCCTGGGCTCAAGCGAGGCTCCTGCCTCCACCTCCCAAGTAGCTGGGACAACAGGCGCCCGCCACAACGCCCGGCCATTTTTTGGTTGCAGCCGTCAGTGTTGTTTGGCAGGCCCAGGCTGGATTCGAACCCGCCAGCTCAAGTGTATGTGGCTGGTGCCTTAGCCGGTTGAGCCACAGGTGCTGAGCCTAGAAATTAATCTTAATTTATCTCCTTCAACCTGCCCTTCTTTGATCTTTTCCCAGCAAGGAATTAAGAGAAGTCTGTTCGGAAACATAAAAGAATTTAGGGGAAATATGGAAGGTAAGAGATTGCCACTCAATAGGTATATTTTATTACCTGTGAATCTCTGAAAATGGGTCCCAAATACAAGTATTTATGCTCATTGAGTAATTTTCACTTTTTATATTTTAATTCTTTATTTTTTTATTAGATCATAACTGCATACATTACTTTATTTATAGGGTACAATGTGTTGATTTTATATACAATTTGGAATGCTTACATCAAACTGGTTAACGTATCATTCACCTCATTTATTTAATTATTGTGTTTAGACATAAATACTCTACTATTAATATATTTGACAGGTACGCTTGTAAAATGCATAGTAGGTGAGGTCCCACTGATTACCCTCCTGCCACCCATGCCCCTCTCCCCTCCCATCGCCCTCCTCTTCTCTCCTTCTTTCTGGGCTATAATTGTGATTTATCTTTCATATGAAAGTGTGGGTGATTATGTATTGATTTCATAATAGTATTGAGTACATTGGGTATTTTCTTTTCCATTCTTGAGATACTTTACTAAGAAGAATATGATAATTTCCACATTTTGAATAAAGATTATGCAAAAAATAAGAATTAGAATTTGTAGTAAAAGACATCATAAAAAATTTTTTTTATTTTGTTAAACAAGGTTAGAATTCATAAAGTCAAATTTATAGAAATAGGAAAGCTTAACAATTAATACAATTTTTTGGAAAACTTTAGGCAATTATTTACCTAAATTCTATATTGACTTCCCATTTATCTTTATAGGGAATTTTCAATTTTCTTACTCTAGGAATATTCTCAAATATAGCAAATATCTTAATGCCAACTAATGAAACTTCTTTACTATATACCCTCAAAGGTCACTATATTAATAAATTCTTTTATTTGGATTGGAATGTTTGTCCTATTAAATCCTTAACTTAATAGCTAAAATGTTTAAATTAGTTAATTTGGTGGAAGTAAACAGGCAAATCATTGTTTCATATATCAATTGGTTAATCTTATTTTTGCTTTTAAATGATTTGCTTTATGTAGCTTAGAAAATAATTTTAATAAAAGCCTTGAATTTTAGATTTATATTTCAATCAACATTTATATTATTAATGATTTTGTTTCTAGTTCTGTATGTGATAGGCCATTACATAATGTATTGGCATATCAATACATAGAGAGATTTCCAATAAATACAAAACATTTTGTCACTTTTCTTCTTGTTTTCTTCTCAGGGTTTCCAGCAGATTTTACAGCCCCAATTCTCATGGACAGAGAATTTAAATATTGGACTGTCTTACTTCTTCAATAGGTGGTTGTTTTTCAAATACTAAGGTAACTTTTTGTTGCATTCATGCACTAAAAAGAACATTTAAGAGTAGAAATACAGTTTCACTTTAGCTTCTCTCAGGTTGATTTTATTTGGTATGTGTCATTTAATCATTTTTTTTCTGAAATGGACATAATTTCCAAATGTGCATACAAGGGTGTGTAATTATTTTCAAATGCTTTTACTAAAACCACTGGAGTTTATTTTTTATTTTTCTATTTTAACCAGGAGCTTTTCATTATACTATCCCACCAAATTTTCCCCTTTAAATTTCAGCCTTCATTTATTTGCACCTGGAGCCTAATTCTCAAAAATGCTGATAAAAACTCCCCACACAATTTTTAGAAGAGGTTGGCTTAATACTGTACTTATAAAACATGTTTAAAGAAAGAAATCATTGCTTGTGAGAATAATGTGAGAATCATTGCTTTGAGAATAATGCCAAACATAACTGTAATACACCGAAGAAAAATAAGACGCAATTTTCCTTTATATTTAACTTTAGATTTATTACAGGATTTATTCAAAGTGGTATTCCTCCAATTTGTTTATAATAATAAATCTTAGAAAATTGTAATCAAGATATTGTAATGTACATATTAAAGAACTGTATTTCAAAATATTACAATATAATTCTGGGGGAAAATGTCTCCAAATATGACAAAATCCATAACTACCTTACTATAGAGTATTATTATAGTTTGAAAATAATAATTGGTTTTCTTAAAAAAAACAAAGTTTCAAAATACCTATTCAATTCCATTTCACTTATTTTTATTCATTTATTTATTCACTCGTTCAATTAATACCTGTCAAGTCATGTCAAATTCTATACCAGATTCTCTGTGCTAGGTGTCTGTGTAAACGAAGAATAAAATGCCTACAGCGATTACAAGATCTGGTAGGAAAGAAGGCATTGAAATAATATGGGGTATGGACTTGGGTGTCAACAAAATGCTTTATAGATCAAGAAATGGTTAACTTTTCCAAAAGTGTCACAAAGCTTCACGGGGGCTGGATGTGCCTCACGTGGCTGACTGGGGTTTTGATTAGCAGAGATGGAAGGACGGTGCATTTCCGGCACTGAGAAGTGAAAGCATATGGAGCATTTGTGGGTGGGAGGAATTTGTCATGGTAAGACCATAAGAAACTATAGGGACAAAGTGGGAGAAGGATATAAGGCTGGAAATCTAATGCAGGGTTAGTTCAGGAAGACATGTATAGGTTTGTATGTAAACAGGACTCTTGAAAGCTTTCCTTCAACTTTCCTCACCTGTCCTATGTCCCTGAACAAACTAGAAGGCCTGATACGTGAACACCAATACTCACCACAAAGTAAGCGGTTATGAATTCATAGGGACCCATTCTAAGAACCTGCAGCCCTTTTAAGAGACAAAGACTTTGCTCCCTCCCACTCTTGGCTCCAGCTCTGCCCAGAGAGCTTGGTCCAAGCCTCCTGCAGAGCCGTGAAGATGTGAAGCAGAGCATAGTTAACAAGAAAGAAGATTGCTTGGCACCTGTAGCTCAGCCACATACACCAGAGATGGCGGGTTCAAATCCGGGTTGGGCCTGCCAAACAACAATGACAATTATAACCAAAAAATAAAAAATAGCTGGGCGTTGTGGCAGATGCTGTAGTCCCAGCTACTTGGAAGACTGAGGCAAAAGAATCGCCTAAGCCCAAGAATTTAAGTTTGCTGTAAGCTATGACACCACAGCACTCTACTGAGGGCAACATAGTGAAGATTCTGTCTAAACAACAACAACAACAACAAAAAAGACTGGGCTGAGACATTAAGATGAAGGCAAGTCCCTAAGAGGGGAGGAGTGGACGGACAAGGGGCACTGGACATGAGCTACAGAGATGCAGGGTCCAGACCCACCTGTGAAACGATCTAGTCAGAAGGTTTCCAGTGTGCCCTTCCCCTCTCAGGCAATGCGTTTTCTGCTCTGAGACAAAAGAATTGGATTCCACTATCTTGGATATCTTTCTAGATAAGAATATTCTATACTATGACAAGTGTGATTATGAAAAGAAGAATAAAAATTGGGAAAGGTAAAATTTGTACTGTCTATATTTCTGAGTATCTCCACTTAATGATTTATGTTTTTAAAAAGGTATATCAGAGCTGTATCTACTCTGTGCCTGTGTATTTGACCCTACCTGGGGAGAATTTCAGACTGTACAAGTGCTGAAGTCTGTTTCTGTATAGCTTCATCTAAATGAACATAAAATCATCAGTGAAAGTGGCCACGATATTAGGTCTGGTCTCACCACACCACAAATAAAACAAACAAGCTTTGGGAGGCTCAAGGCAAAAGTGATCAAGGTTAATGCAAGGTTAATTGGCCATGTCTTGTTGGAAATGCTCTGCCACAGATCATTTCCTGTCCATAGTTTCCTGGCAGAGGACAGCTCTTCCTCACTTACTGAGCTCACCACGGGCACAGCCCATAGCTCATCATCTTTTCACTTCAGAAGTAGGCATAACCAGGCCTATAAGACACAACCATTTAAAAAACACATTTCCATGGCCAGGATCCTGTGTTTTGCAAACAGTTTTCTATTATGACTGATGCGTCTGTTTTTATAGGCCATCTGACAGCCTCCTATAGGTTGGCTAGGATTTTTTTTTCTAGAAAGGAGTAAGAACTGTCCCAGGCCCTGTGGCAGACACTGTGCAGTTAACAAGCCACGCATCATTTCTTCCTAGCTTCCCAGTAGCTCCGAAAGGTAGGAGCTGTTAACCCCACTATAGAGATAAAAAAAGATTGAGTTCAAACAAATGCAAGATTTTTTCCAAGGACATATAACTAGCACTGACACACGGGGTCTTTGAATCCAGTTCTGTATAATGAGAAGGTTAGATAAAAATCAGAGAGAGAGAGAGAATCTCTCACTGGATGATCAATACATAGTAACAGCTTTTGTTCACATGAGGTTAATGGGGATTGAATAAGCCTAACAGGTTCCTTTTTCTTATAAGTCGAAAAGAATGATTTGCTGGCTTAGCAACACATTTCTCCTCTTAACAGAATAACATTGAAGATGGAATCTGCCTAGAAGAAATCTACATAAAAATGCCATTCACTTGGATACTATCGACAAATTGAATGCACAAACCTCAGTGGGAAACATTACTTTAACCAAGAAAAAGATGCGAGTGTGTTTTGCATGTTGCTTTCAAAGGAAACTACATGAAAGATCTCCTGATTTCCCAGCCAGTTATGTGTTTGAGTGGAAAGAGTGGAGTTGGCAGTAGCTCAGTGCAAGTCTCTGTGTCTACTTACTGTCTACTCTTCCTTCCCAATAATCTAGATTTATGGTGCGCCTCTCCTCCTCCATCTCCAAGATCCTAGGACATCCAGGTAGCCAATCTGCCCTTAAATATGTCTCTAAGGATATGGTGCTAATTAGTATTGGAATTTACAGCCTTCCATTTTATTGACTTGTCCTACTTTCTTCGATAATTAACTAATGAGTAAAGTAATGAGCTATGTTAGTCAGTCATGCTGTTCAATTAAACGGCGAATCAATTATTGAAAATAGTTTCGGACAGCTCTAATGTTGGCATGATGTGTGTGTATGTGTGTGTGCATATTTAATGCGAGTATAATTATGTCCTAGATATTACGAAGTCCATCTATGTGAGGATGGCATGCCTGGAAAGGTCCTTTCTGACTGCAGAGCAAATATCATCAGTTACTAACACGCAAACAAGTTCTAGTATTTGTCCATGGCTATTTGTACAGCTTGGAAGTGTTATTTAGTTGAGATGTCACAGCTGCCTTTGGCTTACAGCTTACAAAACAACCTATAGAGGATGGGTAAGAAGAGAGAGCAAAGAAAGATGAATCAATCAACTTTTTTCACTTTAGAAAAGAGTCCAGGGCAACATGATGAAGGTGGGGACTAGATCTAGTTACAATTTAACGTTTCCTTTTAATCTTTGGTCCTTCGTCTTAGATGTTTACCCATTTTTCCTTCCTTGTATTGGGGACCTACTCTTATGTGTGGAAAGATTGTCTGAAATAGAAGACAGAAACATTCCTCAGGCACAGCAGTGCGACTCAGTCTCCCTGAACGCAAGAAGAACGCATGTATGCATAACAGCCAGAAAGGCAAAGTGCAAAGGTTCTTTGTGAATCTCTGGCCTTGGAGCCTCCCTGAAGAGAAGCAAAGTGACTGTCAGGTCCTCACAAGGCCTGCTGTCTGCCACAATGCCATTTCCAATTCTCCTCCACTTTCAGATTCTCACTTAGTTCTTTAAGAAGTGCCTGTTACTTGGGCATTTTCTGTTTGCCCTACCTGACGCTGGCAGTTGTCTGTGGATTTTAAATAGAACACCCTATGGTTTTTCCACCTGCTCTTGACCTTGTAGCAATCTAACGTTTCTTTATATACAAAATTGGTTTAGCCTGCTGCATTTTTTTAGCATAACATGACTTAGATCATGAATCTTCAAAGATGTCAGTTACCACACTGTAGAGTGTTCTAACTCATAATAATCCCTCAATTATTTTTTTTTAAAAAAAGATCTTTAATCTGAGATCTCCATTCTCATTTCATCTTCATGACAGCTGGTTATCAGCAGTATAGCAGAATAATTAGTCTGTTTTCCTTTTAACGTAGTTTACAAAAAGTGTGATTTTAGAGCTCTTTAGATTGTTAACAATATCTTCTTGCACAGAAAACTTGAGTAAAGGCTTAAATGGTACAACTTTAGTTAGCGTGCAAGAATGTGCTTTTCACCTTCAAAATATCTCCAAATTCTTTAAAGGTGTAAAGATAGCTTTTATCCCCTAAACTACAGTTGACGATCTTAACCTTCAAAAGTGATTAAGCTCTATTATAGGAACAACAAAGCAAAGTAAATCAAAGCCAGGTCAAAAAAGACAACATAAAGTTTTCATTTCCAGGCAGTTTTAATTCTGTGTTTGTGTTCTTGCCTGAGAGGAGGCAGGGAACACAAACATTCCCATATGAATTAAATTAGAATTTACATATGAATTACATTAGAAATATGAGCACCATCAAGGAATAATTAGCACTGTCCTGGGTTATGTGAAGGCGAACAAAATTAAATAAGAACAATTTCAAAGGCAAGTTTTGTTTTGCCTCTTCAACTGAGCTGGTTTAATCAGTGATAATGACTGAAATAAATCCACTCCATCTAAAGTAATGTAGGGCTTACCATATTGTGTGAAATGCCATTACTGACTTAGTAAATCATAAAGTCAATGAGACTACATCACTCACTAGTCTTTGACATGGTTACTTTGTGCTTAATGCCAAGTGTTAAGGTGGGAGAATTTGATCCAATCAGAAGGCATAGTAAGGGCTAATGCTTCAAAACTATTCCAGGGAAACACCATACAAGTCAATGAGACTCTCAGAATCACAGGATCTATGTTTCGTATTGCATTTGTTGATGTTGTTACTATAATATGATTGCTATTTTATGCTCACAGAGGACAAGGACTGAAATTTCTCTCTACAAAATGGCAGTTTCGACTAAAGAAATAGACAAATTAAAATATCAACTGGAATCAGCCTGGTGACATAGATGCACTTCAGCCACTAAACAGGGTTATGGTTTATGAGTGTCTACCCTAATGAGCTAAACTCTAGTGACCATAAAACTGAAATATAATTATGACATTAAAGATGCCTATATTTGAACTTAATTATTAATTAATTTAATGAGAGGAGAGGAGGTCGTAAAATTGCTAATTAAATGGCTCTGTAAAACTGCAGACGGTGGAGGATTTACCAAATGATGAATCCCACAACAGTATTTTTGCTATATCAATATTCTATTAATATACAGTATGCCAGAGGTACTGGCTAAAAGGTGGCTGCTAAGTGGTGCAAGCTTGCAGCATGGTACAACCTACAATTCCAAATGACAGTAACCTTAAACTTCAGCCTCTCTATTAAAAGTAGCAATTGGAATCTGCTAAATGAACTGAGGAGGTCAGAACACAGCTCATCTGATTGCAATATTCCATGGAGACAAAGGTTTTGTCGTTGATTTTGAACTACCATCTTAGTAGTCTTGTCCTTTTTTTTTTTTTTATGGTCTTGTCTTGTGGTGGTTAGAAGCGTCAGAAAAAATTTGTTCTGTACTAATTAGAATGTGGGTCTGTAAGAAGTTTAAATATTAATCTATCCTAAAAACTAGACCACTCCTCATATACCGTGTTTATGGAAATGCAATTCCATCACAATTGGAATTCTTGGCAATCAGTGTATTGGGAAGAAAAAATTCTCGATTTTTGCTGGAGACAGATGTTGGTTTAAATTCTGGCTTTAGCCCATATCATTAGTTGACACTTCCCTGGACCTCAGATTCTCTATCAGTAAAATGGGATAAAGGCCCCTAAAGTCATAGGATTTTTGGGAAGACTGGAATAATAAAATATGCAATGTACACAGTACTCATTCATAGAAAGTGCTCAGAAATGAGAAATAAATGAAAGAAAGCTCTATGTGTTGAATTAGCACTTGAGAGGAGCAATTTTTGAGATGCCCACGTAACATGCGGTATAAATGACACTTTTACGCCAGCACATAGGAAGCAGTGTGACACAAATGAAACTAAAGGCAGGCTTTAAAAATAACGAGTCAGTGGGACAAAAATGTTCCTATTCTTTGTTCAACCTAACTCACGGGAATTTTTATTGGGTTACTTTTAATCATATGTAGGTAAAATATGAACAGGAAAAAAGAATATTTAAGGACACATTTTACATAAGGAGATAAAATATGAACAGCAAACGCTAACATGTGAGACACATTTAGAAGAATAGCTAGGTTAAACTCAAGGTAATTAGAAATACTATCTGCTTGTAAATATAAGCTTGAAGTTGTCCTTATACGAAGGATAGTGAACAAATTTTCTTATGATGACAAAATGGATTTAAATTAATGCATGATGTTGTTTGAATTATTTAAGTAAATTCAACTTCTGTATTCTTTTTTCAGCATGTTTAATGTTATAGCTTTTCCTGGTCACCATAAATTGTAATTCCTTTAAAATTCAGTGGTAATTATAAAAATAGTGAACAACAAAATTGATAAAAATACACCCAGGAATGAATGCAAATCAGTTTATTTAGTAACAAAATGAATTTAATAATTGAGAATGCCATTGATTACCTTTATTTAGAATGCCAAAATTTAAAAGCAATATTGAAAAATGTGGGCTTGCTAAAAATTCATTTATGGATGAGGGTTTAACTACATACATTTCACGTTGAGAATGTTTTAAAAGTCTGCTTGTGATTGTACGATATCTTGATTCCTTGAGTGGAGTTGTGATTAGAATGAAAGCCTGAAAAGATTAATTAACTAATATTGGATTAGAAAATTTCAAACTAATTGAACAAGGGAAATAATTCAACTCATCAGCCAAGTCCCAGATTGGTATCATATAGCACAAGATGATACAGTATACCGTAATACGACATAATTATACTTGAACAATGTCACAGTAAAAACTTCAAAGGCTGGGAAAGATATCACTCTTGTTCAACCTCCCTCTCCCTCTCTCTTTTGCTCCTTCTCCCCCCTTTTAAAGTTTGGAATAAGTGAAAAGATTTATGATAGCAAAAATCAGTGAATTAATAGCATGAATATAATTGTGTGAATGTGATTACAGGAAAATATTATAGTATACACATACACTGTCCTCATATGCTCAATCTGATAATAAATACTAGGTGCTGAAAAATTCAAATGTTCAAGATGTGAACATTTATTCTAAGTACAAGAAAGGCCAATTACTTCCCTTATTAATAAGATGAGGTTGTTTTAATGCTTAATGTTTTGTCACTGCTTAATGACTTATGAAGTTGAAGAGAAGGTGAATTGCTGTTATCATCACTAGCCTAGGCAACCCTACAGCCCTCTGTGTTGGAAGCCTGTATGTGCCCAGAAGTGGATGAATGACCTCACTCCATTCTTTAGTGAGCCCTGTCAATGTTAGTGAATATGCCTTTGATGATCTAATTCTAATAACGGATAAAAGGAAAGAAGAAATTTTGCAAAGGGTTAGAATCCCTTTCCTCCTCCCTACAGGGATGTAACTGAGGCATGGCCTCTTTCTAGTTTTTTCTTGAAGAAAAACTCTCAGGAGGTCCTCACCCAACCACCCAAAGATTAAAATATTGAAATCACAAAGAGATATACATTTTCTTCTATCATATTAACAATGACCATCACCCTCACAGAATCTCCCTGAAAATTTTTTATGTTCATTTTGTATATTTGTTTTAGAAATGTTAGAATTAGGGTGGCGCCTGTGGCTCAGTGAGTAGGGCACCAGCCCCATATACTGAGGGTGGCGGGTTCAAACCCAGCCCCGGCCAAACTGCAACAACAGCAACAAAATATCATTCCATAGCACTTGCCTCAGCCTCCCAAGTATGTGGGACTACAGGCACCGGCCACAATGCCCGGAGGCATTGGAGGTTGCTGTGAGCAGTGTGATGGGACTACAGTGTAGTGGGACTGCAGCACCCGCCACAATGCCCGGAGGAGTTGGAGGTTGCTGTGAGTAGTGTGATGCCATAGCACTCTACTGCGGGCGATAAAGTGAGACTCTGTCTCTACAAAAAAAAAAAAAAAAAAAAAAAAAGTTAGAATTAGCTGAAATAGACCAGAATAATCATTTTGGAGTTTTTTTTTGGGGGGGGTGGTGTTGAGAAAGAGTCTTACTCTGCTTCTGTCTGCTCTCAGTAGAATGCAGTGTTGTTAGAGCTCACAACAACCACAGACTCTTGAGCTCCAATCATTCTCTTGTCTCAGTCTCCTGAGCAGTTAGGACTAACCACAATGCACAGCTATTTTTAGAGACCAAGGTCTCATGTGGCTCAAGCTGGTCGTGAACTTGTGAGCTCAGACAATCCACCCAAAACTTAACTTCAGTGATCCTCTTGCCTCAGTTTTTCTATTTTTAGTAGAGACAGGGTCTTGCTTTTGCTCAGGCTGGTCTCAAGCTCGTGAACTCAAGTAATCCACTCGCCTTGGCCTCCCAAGTTATCCTTTTTTCTAACAATTGAATGTTAAGTTGCAAGTACATATAAAGCTCAATGCTAGATACTCTAAGTGTCAAATGATGCCTTACGATATGTGGATTGTGTTTCTAGGGAATTAATTGCATATTTGCATAGGAGGAGAGTTAAAAGTTAATAATTCTAATTTGATATAGAAGCACTGAATAAGGTAGTGATAACATGCCATGGAGATTTAGATGAAATAGAAATATCCCCTTCTTGCTAGATTTGCTAAGTTCACACATGGTACCAGTGCTAAAGGTGCTGAGGCCTTAAACCTGCTGTTCTGTGGTGAGCAGGTCTATGCAACATACCCTCAAAGGCAGAGGAAGCTGAGAGGCTGAAGAAAGAGGTTGACAAATCCGGTTTTTCACAAAGTAGCACTTAATAGGGACTTATGAACAGAAACTATGCATTGGGTTGCTACAAAACAGTGGATCTCCACACCTGCTCTCTAGAAAATATCCTTTAGGTAGCCAGCTGTTTTTGGTAAAACTCATGTAGCTGGTCACGCCTTATATTTTCTTGTGAAACTTGTGACCACTAAAGAAGTTAGCTAAACATCCTTAGGAGTGGTTATAGGCATTGCTGCTTTATAAGAGGTTATCTACACTGTGGGAGCACCTCAGAATGCAGGAATGAAACATTGGACATCATGTCAGTTTTGCTTGAAGACAGCCCCACTCTTGCCATGCAAAAGGCTGTTTTTCTACAGCTAGCATTTGAGGTCAACGGGTCATATTAACCAAAGAGTTGGAAGTAGAATTGCTCATATGCATAGTAGGCACGGGAGTTCCACAATGATAAAGCAACTGGCGAGGTCCAGCTTTGGTGTTCAGCATGGGTAGCAGCCGTGGTCTTGTAAGAGTTCCATACTAGGGACCATCATTCCTCTATATTCCTTAGCGCTCCATAATTAGAAATATTCATTGTCTTTTTTTGCTTGTTCTGTCTTTATTTTTATGACGAGAGATCTCTATAGAATTAGAATTAACAATATGGAACTAGATCCATGTTCCTCTTAGAGGAGGAACCACAATTTTGGAAAAGAGGACCTGTTGAAGCATGAGCAAAAAACTCCTTCTCATGTAAGAAATCCTCCAGCTGAATAGAAGGAGATCTGTTTAGTGAGTGATATAAGCATACTTAAAGTAATTATATCTTCAAATGTAATAGATGGGTAAGGCTAGGACACGGGGGATGTTGTGAGTTGAAACCTATGCTGCTTACACGGGAGTGTAGTAGAACACTCGAGATTCTGGAGTTCTGATCTCAGCTTTGTGACTGGCTGCTTGATTGATCTCAGCTTTGTGACTGGTTGCTTCAACTTCCACAAGTACCCCATTCTTTTATAAAATTAGTAGAACTGAAATAATCCACCTTTTCTTTAAAGAGAAAATCAAGAAGCGATTCTATTATGATATGCTGTACAAATAAATCATAAAAATGTAACCACAGCCACAGATACTCTGAGTTACAACACATGTTGGTCTTTATCTATGGCCCACTTCTATTTAGGAAGACAGTTTTATTTTTAAAAGCTATGATTTTTTTTAAAAGGACATATGGGAACTCCATGCTCTCTTCAACAAATAAAAAGCCAAAACATCTGGTGTACCAAATGGAGAGGGAGAAGAAAATGGGCTATTTAGGGATGCTATCTTTTAACAGTGCAGGTGTATATTGACAATCATTTGGCTAGAAAAATGCTTTGCCAAGCCAAGCTCCAGCTATCTGCTTCAAAGGAATCATAGATAACTGAGAATAGGTTTATAAAGGCTTTGCTTTCCATTCCTAATTATGACATAAAGTTTCTACCTACTTGGCTGTTTTACATGTATAGTTCTTCTATATTTGTAATGTGAGAAGTATTAAATCTGCTTTGCTTTATAAGCACTTGATCCATCATAAGTTAAAGATTACATTGGAGAGGTGATGAAATACCACATAACCTGGTTCCATAAAGAGAAGACTGAGCTTTTCCTGTAGAAAAGGGACTAGTCAAGAAGAAGCTCATCAAACTATTGAACCAAAGAACAAATGAAAAATATGGGGGCTGTGACATCACCAAATGACTACTTCCTTGTGTGGTCTTAAGTCGAGCAGATTTACAGTTTATAACATGGGCAAAAATGGAGTGATATCTAGTCCATTCTCATTCATAAAATCATCAAATAACATATTACCATTTTATACCAAGGAATTTGACAAGATGTTACTAATAAAACTCTTTTGAGTATTTAATGGGAAGTATTTGTTCTAGAATTAAATGTAAAACACATTTATATCAATATTTAATAAGAATATAACAGAGCAATAAAGGCTATTAATAAGTGTTATCTCCCAAAATAGTGTGTGATAAAATAAGTTTAAGAAATACTAGGAATTTCTTGAGAGCAGGAATTCTAAGGATCTTTACTATGTGAATATGCATTAATGAATCTCTGAGAGAAGAAGAATCTGATGCTGTATTTTTCAAAGAGATTTTATAATAAAGCACATGTTCAATGACACATGGGACAAGGGCTCTGAGGTTCTTTCCTGTTCAAAGATTCCATATTTCTATGTAATCTATTTGATTCATGTCTTTTAAAAAAACCTGCTGATGGTCACTGTGTACCTGATTAGAAGCTGTAGATGGGCACAAAGAAGCATTAAACTCCTAGAGGACAATTCTTAGTATTGTTTCTCTATGGGAAAAAAAGGTTATTAGAAAGCAATTTCCTCAACACATTGAATTTTTGTTGTGTTTACTAATTATATGAGTGTCTGGCACATAGTAGGCACTCAGGACATATACACCAAATGAAGGGATGCTGTCAAGGTTGTGAGAGGACTAGAGTACCAAATCCATGCACTTGGACTTCATTGTTCATTCTGCAGCAAATAGCAAGTGATTAATCTTTCTTGAATAGGTATATTGAGTAATCTCCATTTTTCCAGAAATGATTTTACATGAACTGCCTTGGATCTTGGCAATGATGTGCTCAAGTTGGACTTCCACGGCAGTAACAGGATGGTTTAAATACAGTTTGCATGTTTTATCCACACGTGTAATTATAATTAATAAAAGCAAAATTCTTTACATTGATTTTTCACACAAAGATAAGACCTCAGCCTGGGTATGGTGGCTCACACCTATAATCCTAGCTTTCTGGGAGACTGAGGCAGGTAGTTTGCCTGAGGAGTTCAAGACCGGTCTGAACAAGCAAAGCCCTGTCTCTAAATATAGCTGGGCATTGTGGTGGGTGCCTGTAATCCTAGCTACTTGGGAGGTTGAGAGAAGAAGCTCACTTGAGCCCAAGAGTTTGAGGATGCTGTGAGCTATGACCTCGATGTACTCAATCAAGGGCAACAGAATGAGACTCTGTCTCAAAAAAAAAAAAAAAAAACCTCAGAAAGATGAATTTATTCTATTTTTCAAAGGTGTCCAAGTAATAATGATATCTTTTCTCTTATATAAAACAGTATTATATGATGTTCCTGCATATAGTCAGGGACTTTCCCCATGAAGTGGAACTAAATCCAAGACTCTCCCATTTACTGTATAAATTTCATTACTTTAATTTCATTTGCTAAAATATTTCAATAAGACTATCTACCAGGGAATTCAGCCTACTGCTTTGAGGCTATACTGTAAATCCATTTCCTCTAAAGTGTTATCAATGGAGAGCTAATTTCCATTCTCTGTTTTCAAGAATTTTAATGCATATATTTATTGCCTCTTTTGAAATCCTTTTTTTTTTTGAGACAGTCTCACTGGTAGAGTAGACTAGGTAGGGTGCCATGGCATCATCATACCTCGCAGCAACCGAAGTCTTTTGGGCTCAAGAGATCCCCTTGCTTCAGCTTCCCAAGTAGCTGGGACTAGAGGCACCCACCATGACGCCTGGCTAGTTTTTCTATTTTTAGTAAAGATGAAGTCTCACTTTTGTTCAGGCTGGTTTTGAACTCCTAAGCTTCAGCAATTCACTCACCTTGGCCTCCCAGAGTGCTAGGAGGCAGTCATTTTTTATATATTAATCATGGGCTAAGTTTATGTTCATTTGTCTTTCCCTAGAGTATTCATATTCTAACTTTGACCACCTCAATAAATTCTTGAGCTTGGTATATGGATTTGTATACATCCAAGGTTCACAAAAAGATGTATATTGATAGACATATAATGAGGAACATTTTGACAACCACAGTCCTAGCACCAAAGCCAAACAGACAAAAAGGAGATCCAAAGCAAAGGTAAATTAAGTAAATCATCTGTACTACACCCAGATGCAACAGAAGCACTTTAAGCAGCTCTGATCCATTGGCACAGACTTACTCAGATAACAAATCATATTCTTAGCGAGATATCCCCAAATTGGATTTGCATCTCACAGACCAAGTAAATATAGAAAGCCTGCCAAGTCTTCCCAGCAATCTCATATATTTACATTCTTTGCATTTGGCAATAACAAGGAAGAAAATAGAAGGTATTTCAATATTTAAGAGGAAATACAGACCATGCAGGAAGAAAAAGAGACTGTTTGATGAATAAAATCCGTAATACCTACTATTTAGTGCATGCTTATTATATGCCTCAGACCCTGTCACACACTTTGTATTCACGATTTTATTTCAGCATCATGACAACCCAGTAAGGTGGATATCATTGGCTCCATCTTAATATTTCCAAGGGCTGAATCTTAGCAAATAGCTTGCCTGAGATTAGTAGGCTAATGAGTTGTTGAACTATGATCTGAAGCAGGACTACCTAAGTTCAATTGACTATACTGGTATATAAATGTTTTTTACATTATAAAAGCAATAATTTTTCTTGGATTTTGAATAGGAACAGTTAAGGAAAGGTATGTTGAAGAAGAGTGTTACAGAACAGATACTCAGCTAGGTTTTTCTCAATATCTACTTAGTATGTAAAAATGACAACTCTATGACAGGGAACACAGTTACCTGTATTAAAAACAGGTATTTAAAACAGGTAAATTGGAGTTCCTTACTTAACAGTGTCTTTGGCGCTCCTTGCTTTTTTTTTCTGCTTGAAACAATTACTACCCAAGAAAAAATACTTTCTATTGTTATAGTTCAGTTTATAAGCAGCTGAGGAAGTTATTATCCAAATGTTAATATGTTATGAGTAAGTTATGAGTATCATGAAAAAATGTTATCAGAAAGTCACCTGGAAAACTTGCGAAAACACAACCCAGAGTTTCTGACTCAGCCGTTCTGGTAGACAGCGAGAGTAAAATTGTTTCTGCTGGTCAAACCCTTGCATTGTAATAATTTGGCAAATGATTCGAGGCAAGGTAGCGCCAACCACTTCTCAAGTCGATGTACAAGAGAAAGAACTAGATCCCATCAGTTATCAGTTATGGCATTTTTGAAACCGAATCCTTTGGAATAGGCTTGAGTGGCCTTGAAAGAGGTTCACTTTCAAGGAGGGACAAGGGGAGCCCTGAAAGAGAAGTCATTGTGTTATTGCAGTGCAGGAAGAAGTCTACGAGACCGAGCCTGGGTTTCGTGGAGAGACGGTCATTTCCGGAATCATGTGGCTATGGTTTTTAGAATTTACCCCAAACCAGTGACCCAGAGCATGTGTGCTTTCTGGAAGAAAGGAGCTGCATTTGATAATTTAAGATCTCTAAGAAAAAATATTGCCACATTTTGCGGGATAAGCTACAGGTCTGTGACAGTTTAGAGTGTCTTGATGAGATAGGAAATTATTCTCTCCCAATTCTGTCCCTTTTCCAGTTTCTGGTGTCTCTTGGCATTTCTTGACTTGTGGCTACATCCCCCTAATTTGTGATCACCTTGCCTTCTTCTCTTCTGTCAAATCTCCATCTGTCTCACTCTTATTAGGACACTTGCCTCTGGATTTAAGGCCCACCGAGATAATCCAGGATAAACACCTTTACTCAAAATCCTTGACTTATTCATGCCATTTGCCATATATACAGATGATATTCATTCTTTTGCCATTTAATGTAACTATATTGGTCAGCCTTTCCAGAGAAACAGAACCCATGGGATATGTTTATATATACACACACACATATTGAGAGAAAAAGAGAGAGAGAGAGACAAACAGAGATAGAGATATTTATTATAAGGAATTGACTTTCATGATAATGAAGCTGGCAAGTTCAAAATCTGCAAGGTGGGCCAGCAGACTGGTGACCCAGGAGACCCAATGTTCTGGTTCCTGTCTGCAGGCAATGTGCTGTAGAAGAGCCAGTGTTGCAGATGAAGTCCCTTCTTCCTTGGGGCAAATCAGTCTTTTGTCTATCAAGCCTCTGACTAATTAGAGGGAGACCCACCCACATTATGAGAAGCACTCTGCTTAACTCTAAGTTCACTGATCAAAATGTAAATATCAGCCAAAAACACTCTCCTTGTTAACACATGAAATTTACCATCACAGTCATATTCACGGAGCCCAGGGGACAGGACAAAGATGTATATTATAGAGGGCACCGCTCAGCTCTTAACATACATGTTCCGAATGACACAGAAAGGCACAGAAAAAAGGCCCTTCTGTTCGGCAAGCTTCCTAGGCAGAGAGCACTTGCTCCCCCTGATAAGATCACCGCATGTGGCAACAGCCCTTTTAGGATTCTAGCTGTTCCCTTTCTTGAGGAAACTAACATGGGTAAAATCAGTGGGAAACCTGTAGCTCTGGCTGTGCATCTGGTCTACAGATTACATCTGATGCACTTCGCCTCCCATCTCTGCTATCTGTTTTAGAGACCCACTTTTGGAGAGGACTCGTGCTAATGGAGGTACTTATCCACTGAGTTTACTCACATCCCTGTGGGTTCTGAGCCACTAGTCACCATGTATTTGGGCTATGACTGGTACACATGCTATTTCTTGTTGAAACTGAGCAAGGATGTATAGTCAGTGGATTATTTGGGGACTAACACCAACATATTCTTCCTCACTACCTTCTTGAAGCAGCAGACCTACTTTGTCCTGATAATAAGGGTAAATCTTTCCTGTGGGGGTAAAGACTCCTGGCCTTGTCTCCTGATCTGCTGGCTGGAAGATTCTGAAGTGAGTGGGTGACAATCATAGTTTAAGTTCATGAAATATAAGATTCTTGCTGTGTCCTCTAGCAAAAACATTTCTTGTCCAGAAACCAAGACTTTAAATTGACAGAGCCCAAGACTATGGGGGGAAAAAGCACAACTGCCTAAGCGGGTTGGTGGAAGTGAAGTCACTCTGCTTCTGTACTTGATTTTTGGATTTCGGGGTTTTTTTGTTTTTTTTTTTATAGATTTGGCCGGGGCCAGGTTTGAACCCACCACCTCCAGTATATGGGGTCAGTGCCTGACTCCTTTGAGCCACAGGCAACGCCCTGGATTTCATATTTTAACAAATTAGAACAAAATACCGTGTCATGGTTTTTGAGTTGAAAAGCATACTACATCTGGAGGATGACACCTGTCCTTTCTAGCTGTCATCTCTAAGCTGTACTTTAGGATTACCACTAAAACCCACACCATTAAGCAGCTGCTAGGAGGGGTGGCATGTGAGGAAAACGTAGATCCCATGGATTTGTCCCCATTGCTGCATCTACTCTGCTGAAGTGTGACCGTTAGTCTAACGTTACATGGCACAGGGTGTGGCGTGTCAGTGGACCAAATACTATGAAAGCCCTACGATGGGGGAGGAGGTACGGGCTGGATCTCTGCAGGGAGGAAAGCCAAACTCCTATCTGCATATGTGACAATTTCAGTCAAGATAAATTGCTGCTCCTTTCAGGGAGGGAAGGGTCAAATTAATCAACTCACAACCAAGTGGCTAATTACTCTCCTGGAGGTGCGATGCCATCATGGGGGTTCAGTAGAAAGTTGGGTTTTCAGAAGCAGCAACAACGAGATCAGCTTTAATGAATGGGAGATGATGCTCTTGGATTGTGTATGGCTTCCACATCTGCCACCACGGTTGCTCTGTTCATGCACCCAAAGGCCCAGCACTGAGACAGACAGTGACAGAGGATGACGGCTGTCAACTGGCTGAGCCATTTTGTCTACCAGTTGTTTAATGCATCTTTCTTGGTCACTGTCCACTGGTGAAAGACAACCATACTATTAGTGTATGCACATAGGTTCATCCACATTCTCCTAACTCCTAGACCCTCTTATCTTAAGTCACAAAATATCCATTCTTACAGGTCTTTAACTAAGCAATCAAATCATTGGCAATGTCTGATGAGTCCATACACTTATAGAAGGTCAGCTGCCCTTCCATGCAAGAGAGATGCCAAAATGTACCCTGTGAAGCTAGCCTTCTGTGTGGCATTATCCTACCTCTATCTTTCATGGCTGCCACTAAGTGTAGCAATAATGCAGAAGCCAACTCATCCTTGATTCAACTCTAGATGTTTTTCCCTTAAATATATTGTTAACATTGAATTGACAAAGCCTGTTACTCTCATTGAGAAAAATATTTTGGTCTTCATATACATGTGCATTTATACATAAAGACAGATAAATCTATATACTACATATTCAAGGTTTATGCATGTGTGTATAAGCACAAACATGAAGCATACTTCAGGAGGCTAAACTCAGAAATATATGACTTTCTACACAAGATGAAAAATATTAACAGGTAGACCTTATCACCTCCTTATTCTGATTAATAATTCAAACTTCATATTCAAAAGCAGAAATACAATTTATATTATTTTATTAAAGTTATCAAATTAGAGAAATGTTACTATATAAATAAGAACAGTTCATGTTTAGGTATCATTAGAATAAAAGGATATGCGAACAGATCTTACAAAATGCAATTGAACAATGCATGATCCCCAGATGATAATTTTACTTAAATAAATAATTGATCAGATATCTGATACCTTCTGGACAATTTTTTTCTTTGTTGGAAAATAGAAAAAATATCTTTTTCCTCATTGTAATGACTCCTAAATAGATAGTTGCATTTTAAAATGCATTTTGACATCTGAAACATGACACCCTCTCATTGCAAGGAGCTACTAATACTGTTTTCCCACCAAGTGAAATCAGAGCTGTAATGTTGTATTACTCCTATTTGAGAAATGCTAAGGAGATTTGTGAGTTCTCATTAAACTCCTGGCATTTTGTAGAAAGGAAAACAACTTCACCTTCAATATAATATTTTATCTGATACATGTTTTGGAGGAGAACGTAATACAGATGATTTCTCTATGTAGCTATATTTTGGGGTCAGTCTGAATATAGAGTCAGTGATCTACTGACATGCAAATTAAAAAAGAAGGGAAGAATTTTTTGGCTGTTCTTTACCCTCTGAGTTCTGATGGTGGAACACTGAGGGCAGCTGAGTGGGCTGATGGGGATTACACTGAGTCTAAGGACGGTGCACAGCTAGAGGTGGGAGGAGGGATAGAAAGAAATAATAGAGTATTTCAGAAAGAATGGAAAACTAGTGTGAATTTTCTGCCCACTACTTATGAATTTTTTCTACATTTCTTTGCTTTTTTAGACCCTTCTGCAAAGTCTAAGGGCTCCAGGTACCATGAATTCTTCTACTGGAGGAAATTTTAAAAAACACAGACTGGAGGGGAGACTAACAAGGTCAGGCAAACATGTGCACTGATCAAATGGAAATGAGATAATACAGTTTAAGAATATCAAACTTATCGATGACATTTCATACTGCACTTTGTCATGATAAATCCTTAAATCAAAGGAGGGAAACCATATGCATTTAGCTACTGCATGTGCAATATCCATGTGCTCCTGTTACTTTCCTGTTGTCTCCTTCTAATACTATTTTAAAATGAAGTGCTGACATACTCTGAATTCTCACCATAAGTGGGTACATTGACATTTGAATTGGTGGTATTGTGGGAGAGCCATTCGAAGCTATAAACTTGCGATAGTTGGGTAAACTTCTTGAGATAAGTCAATTACCTTGTTAGACAAACCTTTCAAAATATAATATCAATCAGAGAAAATATATTCAGACACAATATTATTGAAGTTAATGAAAAATTCTTTGACAATGAGATAGAAGGCCTTTACCAGAATAGAGGAATGGTTAGGGCAATAGTTGAGTCCACTGATTTTCACTTATTCTTCTTCTATGGCTGCTCATTCATTTATTTCATACACATTTCTTTGCTGTGCTAGTTGGAGGTATATATTGCTAAATAAAACAGACATGTTTCCTGTGATTTTGGAGATTGCGGCCATTCAGGGATTGTAATTTCTGAGGATGAAAGTTGAGTCCATGAGGGAAGAAAGAATTCAGAGATTAACACCTTTTCTATTATTATAAAAATCATAGTACATATTTATTCCTCTCCTATTAGTAATGACAACTGTACATGAATGCTTCAAATATTTTTTAAGAAGTTTTGGGAAGAATAAATGTAAGAGAAGGATAGGACTTATTGTTTCCCCAGAAGAACAGTGCTCAAAGAAATATACTAGAGAGAGTGATCAGAGGACAAAGAAACCAACATGAAAGAGTCCTGTCTTAGTCTATTTGAGCTGCTAAAACAGAATACCACAGACTGAGTAATTTATAAAGACCAGAAATTTATTCCTCATAGTTGTAGAGACTGGGAAGTCCAAGTCTCTGGCAGAAGGTCAAGGCACTGGCAGATTCCTTTGCCTTCTGAGACAATATGTCAGTGTCTGCCGTGTCCAGGTAAGAGGAAAGCTGTGTGCTCACATGGGAGAAGTGATGGAAAGGCAAAAATGACCAAGCTCTTTGATAATAGCGCTCATGAGTTCATGAGGGTCATGGTCCAAACATCGCTCAAAAGGCTCCACTTCTCAACAGTTGCTTGAGGTGTTGAGTGAATTTTGAGGGAATACATTCAGAGCATATAGTCCAGCTTCTTTACCTTGCTGATTTGTTTCAAATGGTCTAACGTTGGAATAGTAACATCAGATCTTACTGCTAATTTGTGTAGGCTGAGATGAATTCATTTCCACTATAGCTTTCAAAAGTTTCAACTAGTCAAACTTATTTTGACTAGTTTTCCTTGAATATTGAAATAAATTATAATAGAAATGCATCATAACTATATAAAAACTTATAAACCAACAGGAATATGAGTAAATAGTCATTAGAAAAGGAAAATATCTTACCCCAGTAGAATTTTCACTAATAAATATACAATGGTGGATATAAAATTATCAATAAAAATAAAAGTTACAGTGAAAACTTAATAAGAAACAAGATGCTTACATAACCTCACAACATATCTCGGTAACTTACTTATTAATCACAGAAGGACTATTAACTCTACAAAATAAAGAATTAGTGGTCCCATGTGAATTCAGTCTCCAGTATTGTATCACTAATATTTGGGCAGACACATGTACTTTCTAATATTAATAAAATAAACTGAAAAAGAAAGATCATTTTTGCAAAATTTCTACTAAGAAAATGTAATCTGAATTGAATTATGAGGATACATTAGACAAACCAAAAATGAGCTGCGTTCTACAAAATAAACAAGAGACACAAAGACAAGAGCTATTTCACATTAAAGTTGATTAAAGAGACATTGCTAAACTAAATACATTAATAGTGGCCTAGATCTTGAACTAGCCAAAAAACCCAAGAAGCCATAAAGGACGTTATTTGAATCATTGGTAAAATTTGATTACAAATTATAAATTAAGCAATAGTGTTTATGATTGTTAAATTTCCTAATATTGATAACCATGTTGTGGTAATGACAGAGAGTATTCTTTACTCTCATGAAGCATGACTAAAATTTAGGGATAAAGCGATGTGATATCTTTAACTTACTTTCAGTTGGATGAGTAAAACTATCTACCTGCCTACCTATCTATTTATGTTTTTATCTAGAGCAGTGGTTCTCCACCTTCCTAATACCACAAACCTTTAAAATAGTCCAAAGGGGTCACGACCCACAGGTTGAGAACCGCTGATCTAGAGAGATTAGAGAGACAGAGAGAGAATGGTAATGCAAATGGTAAGGCAAAATGCAAATGAATGGTGTGTGAAAATAATGAATGGCGAAAGGTACATAAGCATTCCATATCTGATTTTAGCAAATTTTCTGAAAATTTTAAATTATATAAAACAGAAATTTTTACACAAGTAAATAAATGTGAGAATTCTTTGAATTATAAATTTATACTGGGAATTTGAAAGTTAGAAGATATTGACAATTTTATAGTAAAATAAATAACTATAAATGATCATGGAAATATAGAACAGCAGACTAGGTGGGCCCAGATGGTATCCAGGACAGTATTCATCAAACTTTCAAGAACCGAGATAATCTATAACTTAGGCACACTGCTCCAATGAGTAGGAAAAGAAGATCTTAGGAACCCTTGATATATGAGCTTAGCAGAGCCTGAAAATTAAGGGTAGCTAAGGACCACACAAGAAATGGCATCATTTATTAATTTATTTTATAAGCATAGATATGCAGACAAAAATAAACACCAACCTAGATAAAATAATTATAAAATGAGTCCAGAATACATCTCAGTTTTGGTAGTAATTACATTGACATATACATATGTGCAAATGCATTGAATGGTGTGCCCTTAAGATTTGTACAGTTTATATATCTACCTGCACAGAGCATCCTAATTCAATAAAAAAGTTTTTAAGCGTTCATGTGGATGAGGGGAGTGGTACCACACCTTTGCCTGTGTAACCACTTAATTTTAAAAACCCTGTTTCATGATGTTTTCATATATATTATCTCATTTTAGATGTCCAGTGGGATTCTAAAAGCTTTTACCCTCACTTGTTCCTGTAAAAATCCATTTAAATAATCTAAATATACAATCCTAAATGCAGATGTTGAAAGATTGTGAATAAAAAAACCCAATAGCATGAAAGATGTTCCTTTAGTTTGTGTAAATGGCATTTTTGGTTTCCCCAAACGTTATTTTCCCTTACCATTTCCAGTCTTTTATAACAGACTGAATTGCATGGCAGTCTCCCAATGCACTTAAGAAGCTTGGAGGAGCCATCCAATGTATATTAATCCACTACGAAAACAAATAACTTGAGTGCTCACTCTCTTGCAGCTTCAGCCATTAATGTTGGTGGTAGGTATTGATGGTATCATGTGTGCAGTCAACACAAAAGCCTGTGGGTGGGAACTCTCCTTAAACATTTCAACAACTTATTTTCCCTTTCTTTTTACTTTTATCTCTCAGTCTGGTGTACAGAATACATTTGATATCAATTACCCTCTCCTTGGTGCAAATCTTACCTTTATTCATCACTGCTGGAGGAGTATTATAAAACAACAGATAATAGCTCTTCTTGATTCAGGCAATAAGACTCTGGGAAAGATCTGGTAACACCAAAGACAGAATTATCATGGTCACAATGAAACAAATAAAATGTAGTCATACAACAACAACAAACCTCTCCCCCCAAAAACAGAAAGTCTTTTGCTTTCCAGCTTTACGTCTACTGTGATCTATTTTCTGAAAGCCACCCAAGTATAACTGTTTATTTTAACTAAAGTAATCAAGATTAATGTCAGCAGTTATGACACACACTGTTTGCTAAAGAACATATAGAACAATTGCTCAGGGCAAGCTTCATTAAGAAATCAGATAAAATTAGTAAAACTGATTATATTTCAAAACTCAGCAGCAGCTAAAATTGCCATTCAGAAGCTTCCAATTAACACAATTGGTCTTGTTCACAATCAGCTATTGTAATCTCATTAGCTTATTATATTTTAATCATTGTGATATCAGCACAGCAAAACTTATTTTATTTTGCATGGCTAAAGTCTGGATAAATTGCGTGTATGGACTACCTAGAATTAGATCCATACTGGCCTTTAGAACTGGGCATCTAGCCCATTTGGGGGGGAAATTATTCTGATCAAGTGTCAAATGCACTCACTGTAGTAGAGACAAGGCATTCTGGAAACAGTCATCTAATTTGGCTTCTGGTGATGGGGAAATTCATTATATAGCTGATACTGGGACTCAAAATTGTTTTGTAATGGCATTGGGAGAATTGACAGTTTCTGCAAGAGAGAGAGAGAGAGATTGAAGAGAAAGGAAAAAAATGAGGTCGAATTCTCCGAGTACTGTGTTTCACTACTCTACTTCTTTGTTTTACTACCTTGTTTCATAAATCTGTTCTGAAGATACTGGTCATTGCAAAAACACAAAATCTTTTTGTCTTTTAAGTCAGAGCTGTCATAAAAACCTAGACCAACCAAATATTGTTGCTGCAATATAATATTCTATTTGAGACTGGGGTGTGACAGTCATGGACAAAAAAGCAATAGGTTGCTCTATTTTCTGGCTTAAAATGCTGTGTGTTTTATGAACTGCCTCTATCTTGCACACCAGGGATGTGTCTGTAGCTAAAATCATAAAAGGATTCTCCCAAATGATACAAAAACACAAATATCATGACCAACCAGCTGGCAAAGTTTGCTTATTTTCCAGCAAGTTTTAATATTATTTTGCCTCCAACTTCTAAGAATATTTTTTATGTCACCTTTTTCATTATGGCTGCCATAGGTGTCCATGATCACTAATTGTGTTCTGTGAAAAAGAAAACAACAGAGGCAGTGTGCCAGTATACGTGCAAATCCTTGCTCTTGGCAGGCCCCTGTACAACTGGAAAGATACGAAGAGGTAAACACTCATAGATGTGCACACTGGAAAATTCAGAAATCCTGTAGTCTCAAAACCCTGCTGTGCTTTTCTGAGTATTGAGACTAATTCCAACTTCAAAAAACAGCCACTCCTGATACTTTAATGTCCATAAATAAATAAATGAGGAAAAGGGCCGTTATAAATCCCAGGGGAGAAAGTTAAATGAAAGTGGAAGATGGAGGCCTTCTGCGACTATCATATTACCATACCTAAGCACTAAAAAGGTGAATGTTCATCATTATTAAAATCATTCAATTTGTGTCTTTAATTATAACTTTTGGGGGCATGAATGGCTCCAGAGAAATTAGTCTTCTATTTGCTCCATGAAAGAATTTAATAAGTAATACATTATGTTAACTGATTTTTAAAAATCCATTTAATTTTTCCCTGAATTCTATTTTAGGATGATGAGTTCTGATGTCTCAGAAATTCTCATCCAGTGTCTCTTGCTTAGACCATCATGCATTTTTGTTTTCTGAAACACAAAATCTTGGATTTTGTATATTTATGATTTAACGTACAAATTTCTTGTCAGTCTTTCATAATCTGAGCCTAGTTAGCCATGTAGTAACCAGCTGTAGTCTCAGACTCCCTTTATGAAAATCCACTCAAACTGTGTGAAGGATGGTCCCAGGTTGCCTTCAAGCTATCGTCTTCATTTCTAGTGGTGACACCTGCATGTTTAGAGCTGCTCTGGTTGTATAATCAATAAATCTCTCTCCTGACTATGACTGATGTGCAGATTGATCCCCATGTGATATGTAATAAGCATAGGCTTTATGACAGAAAGAACTTCTTATAACCCTTCATGTCTATTCTGACGACAATGGATAATTACCCTGAATTCTCATGTGCAACAATATTTGCAAACCACTTTTCAGAATGAGGCTTTGTAAGTAAATGATGAAATTCCTTAACTAGATGCAAACAGGGAAGATAAGATTTGAAGATATAGCATCCCAGCATTTGTAATTTCAGATAAAGAAGTTTCTATAGGCAGATTATGAGGTCTGACAATTAAGTTTGTGAACTCATCCTAGGAAAAGTGCTACATACCCCATTGCTAACTATCACTAAGGTCACCTTTGAAATATTCTCATTGGGAAGCAATGCACCAATCCCAGCACCCTATCTACCCTTAAAAGCAATTTTGGAACCTTTTTCCTGAAATGACTATCAGAGTTGGTATTGTATAAGGTCTAACGATTAAGTTCATGAACTTGCCACCATGTTCTTATGTTGGTGGTACTATATAAACAATTCAGTAAGGTTTTGTAAACTTGGTATATCAGTGTCTCAAAGCTGTGTTTATGTTGACCTGTGGCAGTGTTTTACTGAGTGGTGTTTGTTATTGTTGCGTGTTTCTGTGTGTCGTACGATGACAGTTCTGATGGTCGTTCCAGAAAAAGAGTTCCAAAATTGCTTTGAAAGGTGGAATAGACACTGGTGTTGGTTCATAGCTTCCTAAGGGGAGTATATCAAAAATGACCATAATGATATTCATCAATGAGGTATGCAGCATTTTTTCTAGGATGAGTTCACGAACTTAATTGTCAGACTTTATATGTGTACATATCAGTATAAATACATGTACACCTATAAATATTGTGTACACATCATATAAATATAGTCAGGCTTTTTATGAGTACGTATCAGTATAAATACATGTACACTTATAGTAATAATTACATCTACATTTAGTAAAGGTGAACACACACATATACATACATGAGCATGATATAGTGAAAATGTGTCAAACATAAAAACCTCAAATTCTGAATATTTATCATAAAAAATATATTATGACCATTTTCTACCATTTGTTGAATGTTTATTGTGCTTGAAATCTACTCAATTTAACAACTACCTTTTGTTTCTAAGCATTATATTTGCTGCCTGGCATCAAAGACTTTATAGCAATGCCACAGGCAGGTAATTTTAATATTTGATGACAACGATTATCAATGATTTTTGTTATTCTTGTTGTTGCTGCAGAGACCTTTCTTTAAGTCAAATCTTCACTTCGGTGATCAATTTTAAAATAGGTAAATGCAAATTCTCTACACCTGAAGTGAGGTTGGGCTCAAAATTTCATATACTTCTCTCCTTTCTCAGAACCCAACTTTAGTGAATTGGATAAATCACCATAATACTATCAACTTAACAAAGGTTTCCATGGATGTTCTATGGAGGAAATGATATCTTATGGAAATATAAGTGGGATTTCACAAGAAGAAATGGTGGTTATCAGTATTGAAGGCCAACAGAATAGTATTGGGAAAAATATGTTAGGATGAAACAACATATGTGGGCAGGAAATTATCAGAACTTAAAACAGGTGACAGAAAGAAGCAAAACTTGAAAGAGGATAGTAAATAACTGAATTTTGGCATAAGGCAAAGAGCTGTGAGAGCATTTTTAGGCAGAGGTATGGCGTGATAAGATGTATATTTGTAGAGACTGCTCTGACACAATGTGGAGAGTTAATTTAATGGAGTCAAGACAAGACAGGTGAGCTGGTTGCTCCTGTGCCTGTCAGAAGCTCTGACTACATCTGCCCCTTAAAATTCTCTTAATATATGAGTCGCTAAACCACTCCTGCTGGGCTCGCTGACTAGGAAAAAGTCAGTAAACCTCTACAAGTGCGACATCCAGAAATAGTTAGCTCATTTGTTTATTCGTTCAATTAAACATCGATTATTCTTTTGTTCATTAAGGGAACATTTACTTTGTAGCCACATGTGCCATATGATGGTATCTGGGTCACAGGCCATTGTGGGGCTTAATCCGAGCAGCAGGGTGCCTTTTTAATCATACAGCTTAATATTACTACATACTTTTTATAATAATTTCTGGCCATGGGGCCCAGAGGTTATAGGTGTGGTAGATGAGCCCTGAAAGTTTCTTTAGGTTCAATCCTCTTTCATCTTAATGAAACACTCGAGCAAACTCCAGCACATGCTCCCTTTCCAGTTTTCTCCGCCTGGATGGTGCCCACCGATTCGGGCACCTACTCCCCACTGCCATTGTCCCAGCATTTGACATCAGTGCTCTTTTGACTGTTTTCATCTTTTCCATCAGGGTTTCTGAATTCTGCCACTGCTCACATTTGACACTGAATGAATTTTGTGGAAGGCTGGTCTGTGTGTTATAGGATGTTTTGCGGTCTCTACTAGATGACAGAAATACACCTCAACTCCTCCATCCTCCAATTGTGACAATCAAAAATGACCCCAGGAAAAAACATATGTATCTGGATGTTGCCAAATATTCTCTGGGGGAATGGGAGGAACCACCTCTAGGTGAGGATAGTGATATTTACTGTAAAACACGATTCACGGTCTGCCTCTGCCTAGACGACCTGCGGCCAGTGCAGTAAACACCTCTTCTCATTCTTTGTAACTTGTGGCTGTCTGGCCGCGAGCAGGTTGTGTGCATAATCCCTCCGCAGCACACGTACTGCAGTCTTTTCTTCAAAAAAGAGTTCTTTTGGAAGCCAGGGAAGAATTAACTAGTCTCTGGTATCAAATGACACAATGTGTCTATATTCTTGTAACCAGTAAGTCACCAGTAGCTGACCTTGACCCCCTCCCCCACACAGGTGAATCAAAACGCTCCAGATTGCCGTGGTTCAATAAATGGTTATCATCAGCAAACACCATGAGGCTGCCTTTGAGACCCTGTAGATTATGGAAGAGCTCTTCTGTTTTTGTCTTTCTTTGTTAATAAAACCAAAGGTATATAAACCTTTGCTAAGCTCTCTCAGTACAGAGCAGGGTAATAATTTGTTTGGCAGGTTGGAGCCATAGTTCCATTTCAAAAATTCACCTCTGTACAGATTCCCAGGGTTATTTGGACTCCTGCGTGTGTGCTAAGATCTGTAGGAAGAAGCAGAGAGACAGCCAAAGGCCTGCCTTGCTTCTCCTTCTTTGCATCTCTCTCAACTACAACTATAATTTCTTTTCCTCAGGAAAACAAAATTAATTTGGATTCTTTCAAAAATCTTGGCATGTAAAATAAGGCAACAGAACCCCAATTTTGGGACTGCTGTGATTGCATTCCCTAGTTAAGCACCCTAGATATCAATACTTAATGGTATTCTCTAAGCTCAGCCAGTGAAGAAAATAGGGTTGTTATCTATCAAAGCACATTTTAGTTTCTGACAAGTAAAAAGCAGCATGGGGAATGCAGGAAGGCTGAAATGAAAGCCTAAAAGAAAACTCATATAACATCTGGTGTCCTTTATCCCCTGATGGCCTTTCATAGGATGATATGATGAGCTTGTTCTGATTTAAGACCTGATGATTTGGTTTGAGAAAACAGGAGGAGGGGGCTAGATACAGCCAGGCTGGCAGCAAATTGGGATACAAAAATCTGCTCAAATAATTGGAAACACGAGAGATTTTTTTCGTAACTAATGCCAGTGGCTTCTTAGTTTATCCATCTCTTTTGGCTGAATTTGTCAAGTGCATTATCTTATTGGTTTTAAAGTTTCCATCTTACCTATTTACAGGAGGAAATGTGAGCAAATCGGTCATGACGAATTGCCTAATTTTCTGGCCTGAATCAACCAGTTTCATGAGATTGTTGATTCCTAGGTTATTAGTTAATAGAAACATTGGTCAAATTTTTAACCAAAAAAAAAAAAACAAAAAACAAAAAACAAAAACCAAAGCTTACCAAATGATTACATTTAAAATGTTTCATTATTGTTACCACACTACTGGTAATGAATATGCTAATTAAAGAATGAGAAAGGGTCTCAGAGTTTTCCTGGGCTTCTATTTTCAATCCAAATGCTAAAATTGGCCTGAGCCGCAGATGTCAGAAGATTAGTAATTATTCTGCCAGAAATCATCTTTGATCAAAAAGCCAGAGGAAGAGGCAGAGAAAGATCATTTCCTACCTAGAAAATATACCTCCGATTTAATCCATTACAAATTTCTTACTTCTTCATTTACAAAAGCCAGAACTAAGTAGAACCAAATCCTATACAGCTATATTTTTAAAATTAAATGAATCATTTAAGGTGCGTTGGCTGTGGAAGTGAACGTGGTAATTAACAGGAGAAGAGTTTGTATTCTATTTGTTAATCCGAACATTTTGACTTGTGAAAATTTGGATGCTCCAAATTTTAAGGCTTCTATAAAAGCAATAAGAATCCAATAAAATCCTCCCCTTTATCGTCGTTTCCTCCAATTTGAAGTGCAATCATAAAAATAAAATTCTTCTCTGTCTTGTTATTTTAAAATTAAGCATTATGATAACTATGACGCAGGCTCAGGAACGATGGATGAATTCAGGCATCACCTTTTGACTGAAAAGATGTTTCTATATTTTTTATTATTTTTTCCTTTCTTTCATTCTCTGTCCAATCGCTTTATTTTTATGGGTGCCTCTTTGCGAATATAAACTCTTCCTAGGCAGAACTACAAATGGAAGGAAGTAGTTCCTTTGTAAAAAGGAAAGAAGGGAGTTAAAAACTTTTATGCAAGTAGGCTTTACTGTGAAATGTTATCTTTTGTTAGTTCAAAGGTTCCCAAAGATATAAATTCTTCAGAAGTGCCCTGAGGTGCTGGGGATGTAAATTGAATACTTTACAATTTGTAGACTGTTCCTGCAGTAATGTGTATCTCCTCTGTGAGAGAGTGTTTGGGGATTTTTCAATTACTGGAGTCTGAAAACTCAGAGATTCTTTAGGGCAGAAAAAAAGATTCTGCTCAAAGTTGAGTCACTGATGTTCAAATTAGCTGCCAAAAGCATTATAATGATCTGTGTTCCAGATTTTGCTAAACAGGGAAAAATGGCCCATTTTTGTCAGGGGGAAAACAACCTCCTCTAAACGCAACCATGAATAACTGCAGGATGGGTTATGGGATGGGTTAAAAGTGAAATGTATGGTTGATATGTGACATATGGAATAGACTGAAGTTATTGCTAAAAGTCTCAAATGAGTTTTTTATATATATATAGCTTAAGTGCAGCCTTTAGGCTTACTGTTAACAGCTTTTTACAAAATAATAAATGAAAAAAGATAAAGATGATATATGTACATTTAAATTAGACATACTTAGGAATTGCACACAATACGGCCAGCTCAAAATAAAGGTGTGACTAAAAATGATAATTTCCAATTTTCATCTAATTCTTCCAACTTTCTCTTACTATATGTCTTTTTCTCTCACCCCCAAATTAATGGTACTGAATGGATTGTTTCAATTTGCTTTTTCTTACAATTGAGCTGCTAAGCACTAGTGAAAAAAATACAAAAATGTCAGTGTGAAGGAAAAGTCACGAAAAATGAACAAAAGAAATAACACTGACACTTTGCTGCACTCTTGATCAGAGTAAATTGTTTGCAAAGGCAATCTCAATTGCAATAACATCTATTGTAGGATTTTTAACCAGAATAAAACATGTTACCAAGTAGTCACCCTTTTTTGCTAAATGGGTTATTTATTTCCATTAATACATCTAAAAGGATTTATTATTGTGCAATTTTTAATTCAAATGCATGGTGTCATATTGTTTAAAACCGCCTGTTCTCTAAGTAGGTCAGCCATTCTTGTGTTGTCATTTCATACAAGTTTTGCACCCTGTGTAAATGCAAACTGTTCTTGAAAGGGGGGAAAAAGCTACAAATAAACCATTCTTTAAATGATACAGCCAGACCTTTGCTTATGTCAGATGCTCAGGAAAATAATCATACTGGGAAGAGTGGGTTTTATTCTACCAGAGAAGAGGAGAGAGAAGTCTTTTACAAGGCTTTCTGACCATACAACCTCACAGAACATTTGACTTACTGGATATTTTCTGACCCTGCCTTTTTAGGAGAAACCGGTAGAAGATATGGAATAAAAAGGCAAAACGAAATTTGCAGTTAGGCTTAACTTTGAGTACTTATTAAGTCAGAGAGGTAAATTAAAACCTTTTCATTTCTAGTTAATAAACATTACTTGAGAAACTGCTATGCTCCAGGCACTAAACTACATGGGACAAACCAAATCTAGAAATTGATCTTTGGTTATTTAACACTGAGGATTTTATTATGAGTAAAGTATGCTGTCCAGAACTAAGAAGCAAAGTGATTAATGCAGAGAAAACAAAGAAATAATGCAGTCTTAGGAGCTTGGTAAAACTTTTCAAAGTGGAAGGGATGTGCACACCAAACATTAGTGAAGAAAAAGAAGGCAAATGAGGGCAAAAGACAAATCTTTAGGACAGAAAGACTTGCATGAACAAAGCCACGAAGTGTGAAATTGCATACTATCTGTAGGGATACTACTACATTTCATTACCCAGAGAATAAACAACAAGTTGTAGAGTTGAAAGAAGCAAGGTTGCTAGAATAGTCAAGGCCACTCATATGAATGGTATTTATGCCATACTAAATTTTCAAATTTTTATATCTTACATACCACTGCCTCAGTAAATTTCAGGTATATACCTGAGTTGAGAGATGGGGGTTCTTGCCGTGACACTGGGTTATAATTTGAGATATCACCTTCTTACACTAAGTCAGTAGATAGAATGTACTTTTTCTTAAAATTAGGTCAGACTGGAAATTTTCAACAATCACTCTGACTTTCTAAGTACATTTGAATTTTTGAAAGCCAGTTGAATGAAAGTCAGCTGCCCAACAGCTATTTAGTGAGTAAGTGATAAGCCAAATGATAATCAGGTTGCCAAAAGTCAATTCATCCATTTCTGTGCAGGACCCATTTTGCTGAACTTTCCAAATATATTCAAGAATATGAAGAAGACATCACTAATAACCTTAGAGTTCCGAGAAAAATAGAACTAAAAACAGTCATGTGGAAAATTGAAAAAAACATCAGTTCAACTCGTCAAATTGTCTTTGGGGAAATGAGTATTATTAGACTATCTATGTATTTCTTATAGTGACCGATAGTCGTGCAAACTTAATAGACTGTTCTATTAACAGAACTTCAGCTAATATTATACTATAATTTACCAGCTCTGGTCCTCCATTGAAGGAGGGAAAATTCAAAGAACCAAAGAAAAGAGAAATGACAGTTTCTGCCATAAAATTGCAAATAGAATCCCTAAAAATACTAATTTGTTGTAGGTTTGGTAACTTCTGATATAAAAGGATAAAGGGGATTTCTAATAGATGAAAATTTATTAAAATCAGTTTTCCTATTGCTAACTCTGATCCCTTACATCCACATATCCACACTTAGTAAAGTTATATGTGAGGAATTTATATAATCTGTAACATGACTATATATGCACTATATAGTCACATTCGTGAACCAGTAGTTCATTTCCTAAGTATTCTTAAAACGCCTTAGAGACATGTTTCCTATACCGAGGGCACATTATTTTTCTCTTCGGTTATTTTAAAGTTTTTTAAATCACAAAACATTTTCCACACTCTGAGACTTGGTTCGCAACTGGTCGACCATTCTGGGTTTGCTGCAAATGCATCCCGCGGTGCCACGCCAGACTGAGTTAACTCTGGGGAGAGCGGTCACAGATGTGCTGAGCCGCCCGGTTTCCTGGAAACGCCGGCGTCTTTCTCCGCCGTTGGTTGCTTGACTACAAAGATGACACCAGCAGCGGTGGCACTCGTGTTTCCTGGCAAGTGTCCTATTTCCGAGCTTTCCTCTGCTCACATCCAGCCGGCTCCAGTCCCAGCACTTGGCTTTTGCGGGGTAACCAACGGCCCCGCTCACCTCGAGCTCGTTAGCACAAGGAGGCGGCTTTCCACCGGGCCGCGAACGGAGTGCGGGCATCCTCCTGGGAGAGGGGAGAGGGGGTGCGGGGCTGGGAGACAGGCGGATAAACATCCAGGCCTGCGCTGGGGCCAAGGCCAACCGGCTTTCGCTCGCGCTGACCCGCGGACAGAGACCCAGCTCTCTGCCAGCTCTCAGCGTCCCCACCCCGCCCGGGGCGCGCCCCACCCTGCGCGCTGGGCGCGCTGCCTCCCGTGAACTCAGCAGCGGGCAATGACAGAGAAGAGCTCATCTATCTGTGAGGAAAGAAGCCACGTTGATGGTTCCCTGGTGGATGTAATTGTGCTCATTACTGCCCATTTACATTTCATCACTCGATTATCACAAATGCCTCATTACTGTTGAAAAGGGTTTGCTGGTGAACCACTTGCTGACTATTCATTCCTCAGCTCGGATGTCACCCGACAGGCTGATTGGAAAAGGAGGGGGCGAGGAGGGGCCCAAGTGGGGCGAAGGTGAAAAAGGTCTTCTATCAGATTTGATTAAAGGCCGTGATTTAAATCGATATTTAATAAAGTGGCTGCTACCACATAACACGGGCAATTCCCCATGCAGTCAGCATCGTGATTAGGAGCCCCTCACTGCCTGCTACATAACTCAATTGGGTTTTGTGCACCGGTCTGGCACCTGTGTCCCTCAGAACTGAGCCTCCAAGGTAATAGGTTTATGAGCCGATGAACAGAGGCGATAGGTTCTAAATGGATTAACTAGGTGTCTGCAGTCTGGTGATGAATATATCAGGCAAAAAAATAAAAAGTCTGCATAAGCAGGAGAGTGATAGGAAGTGTTGACAGACATTGTGCGTGTCACGAGCCCCACAGGGTAAACACTGGCTCAGTGCCTGTCATTCAAGTGCTCAGAGTCTCTGAGTAAGGGGTGGAGATAGCAGGCCAGGCTGCTTAACAAGCCTGCAGGTGTCAGGGCGCAGAGACTCAGAGCTAGGAAAGGCTTCCGCAGGGCACACCTCGCCCACCAGCTACAGCCAGCCTAAGAATATGCTTTCAGAATGGTCTAGTTTCTGTCTGCAAATAGATTAGCATTCCTGAGCTAACTCTTGTCCGTAGTAACTGCCTAGAGCATGGTGTTAAGAAAGATTCTGAAGCAATATTCCACTTCAGTGGAAAACTGATTAAATAGGACTCAGCGATGGACACAGCAGGGAGGAGGGGGTGTGATTTCCATCACACAATTGTCATCTCTTCATGTTCTTCTCTGTCTTCCTTAGATGCCTGTAGGAGCCAGATCGTGCATCCTGTTTTTTCAACACGATAATGCAAATACCTGTATACATGTAAGATTGGAAGAAACTCACACTAAACTCCAGTTTAATAATCTTATCAGGGGCTCACAAATGAGAGCATGGTATGGTAGGTTTTACTGTGAATTTCCAGTATTCCTAAACTATTTCAAATGAGACCATTATGATACATTTTTTAATTATGGTATAGCTGGTATAAATGTAGAAATCAATTATGTAGCAATTCCCCCCTTCCCCTTCCAGTATTAGCAGGCTGTTTGGGGGAAAATATGCCCTTCATGCAAAAACGTTGAAAGCTCACTTAAAGATATGTCCTTAACACAAAAAGCAATCATTTGTGTTGAGAATATATTAATTAATGAACCAATAAATTTTATCAGAACATACATTGACATACACAGCAGTGAATGGCCATGCCCTTAGTGAATTATCACAGAAGCAGTCCCGAAAAAGAGATCAACTATCATTTAGCGACACTGCTAAATGCAGGATGTGCAATAATCTAGGAAAAATTCCTGAGGAATCTGTTCTAAATTTGGTCTCATTGTGATCTAAAAATAACAATTTGATTTATAAGCAAACATAATGTAAATAATTAAAAAATATCTTTGTGGATTTGCGGGAGACTTTAAGTCCAACATGATCTTATGGTGTAACACTTCATGATTTTCTGCTTTGGGCATTCCATCGACTGCTATCTCAGTTACTTTTTTCTTTTTTTGGCAGTTTTTGGCCAGGGCTAGGTTTGAACCCACCACCTCTGGCATATGGGGTCAGCGCCCTACTCCGTTGAGCCACAGGCGCCGCCCTCAGTTACTTTTTATTTTGAGATATCCATTCGTCATCTACATCCTGGTGGGTATTGATGAAACTATAGGCACCTATAAAATCTGTGTTTTCAGCACCTGTACCAGAGATACTGAGGAAGATAATACAATGTCTTTAAGATTTGAGATTCAAAAATAACCAAAAGATATTCATGAAAGATCTCAGCAAGAGCCAGTCTGGGAGCAGCTGCTCTGCTCGTGTGGGGAAGGGTGTGCTCCAGTGGTGGGTGAGTACAGTGGCGACCAGAGAAGGCCTGGGGAACCCTTATGGCTAACCAACCCAAACACTCTCTTCCAGGGAAAAAGTCCCAACCTGAGAAGAAATTGCTGAAAAGAAAATTAATGTGTGACAGGGAAAGAACCAAAGAAATAGAGGATATTCAAATAAAACTACATGGGGCGTGGGGTGGGCAGGGACGACTAAGATCTCCAAAAGCAACATGTCTTGTCTTTAAAAAATATCAGACATGATTAACAGAAGAGAGTTCTAGAGCTATCCTGGAAGTTCCCTAGAAGTCAAGATGGCTATCCTAAGCCAAAGTTACCTCCAAAAATTTAAGAAAAATTAGTCTCTATAAAATTAGCAACATAAAACAATTAAGATCAAGCCCAGACAATGATGTCTTTTTTAAACACAAGGATTATCTAGCAGAATACCACTCCTATAAATAACAGTCTTCCAGAAAGTTATGCTCACAAAACAGAGGAAAGTTATTACCAAATATTTTCAAGAACAAAAAACAAAACAAACTAAAAGTTCTTAAGCAAGTGATACAGCATGAAATAATAGCACAAGCACTATAAAAATCTCAGAAATGAGGTATCAAAAATCCAGAAAGAATTGGAAATATACAAGAAAAGCTCTTCTGATATGAACACTAAACTAGAAAGTATACAAGAATGAATGAACTTGGGAGATAATGCCGTAAAAATTATAGACGATAGGAAGAGAAAGATATTTAAAATAACAAAGAATGAGAGTGATTATAAGTATTAGATAAAAAATGACATACAGAACCCAGTCAATCAAGATCCCAACACACAAAGTCCAACAATTAAGTTTGTGGACTCATCCTAGAAAAAGTGCGACATACCTCATTGCTGAATATCACTATGGTCACCTCCAAAGTATTCCCCTTGGGAAGCTATGCACGGAGGCCAATAGCTAATCCATGCTTCAAAGCACTTTTTCTAGGATAAGTCTGTGAACTTAATTGTCATACTTCGTACATGTGATGGAAGTTCCTAAAAAAGAAAAATAAAACTAGAAGGTAGAACAACTATAAAATCATTCATCTAGAAACTTTCCTGAAAGGAAAAGACACACAATTGAATATAAAAAGACAAATTGCATACATGGGAAAAATAAACCCAGCATTACCGAAACTGATACTTGTTGTAGTAAAATTATTATATTGGTAAAGCCTTTGGGTAGTAAAGAAAAAGAAAATTATTTGAGTACCAGCCGGTTGTAAGGGTGAGAAAGTCAGAGTATCATCAGAATTTCAGTATCAGTTTATGCCAGAAGACAATAGAATATTAATCATAGATAACCAAAAAAATGTGAATGAGAGACTTAGGACCCAGGCAAATTGCCCTTTACATATAAAGACAATAGAAAAATTGACAGCACAGGAAAGACCTCACACAATACTGTTACACTGCTTTGGTATCATTTTAAATATAAGTTAGACATTCTCACACCAGAAGGAGGGCTTTAATCACCCTCAACATTTTCCAGTTCTCAGCCTCTTCCCAGTAACTCTACAGTCAACCCAGTTATCTGCCTTGTATGGCCACTTCCTGGTGACCACTTGTGTATGGAACATCTGGATACACCCTACTTGATTTGCCCCGCTAACTCCATACCCCACATAGACTGTGCAGATGTGCCACAGTGACCACCTCTTAATCCCAGTGTGACACCACAAACTCATGTCTTCTTGCCGTAAACCCACCACTTAGAACTCCCCAAGGGAAGTCTACTTGGGTCATGCCCTGGACACCAATAAAAGCTTTGACCCACAGGTCCCTCTCTCTCTCTTTCTTTTTCTCTCTGTCCACCTAATAGTTGAGTGTACACATCCCAGTCATCTCCCTGCTTCCCATGGGCCCTGTGAGTCATGCTGTCGTCTTCCCTCTGGAACCTGTAAGTGATATCCTGCTTCTGATATTTCACACATTCTACTGAGCTGTCTCACTGTTACTTCCCTGAAGAAAGCACCTAAACCTCTTGTTTCTCTAGGTCAGGGCTCTCCTAGAGAGTAGCTGACTTTGTAGGAATAAACTTGACACGGATCAAACAAGAGCCATAATGTAATCTACCAGTATAAACAGGTTTCCTTTGAGAGGGACGCCTGGCCACAGGTTGGGCACATAGACAGTAGGCTTCCCCCAGGATAAAGCAGTATCCTGTGAAGGACACACAGTAAATTTCATGACCACCTCCCCTTGAGCCACATCAGGCAGGGCCAGAGTTCATAGCCACAGAGGGACCTCAAGACCAAATTAGAAGAAAATACAACACCTTCCTTAGGAATTGATCAGAAAATAAGCTTCAGACAACCCATACGATTGTGGAGACTTCAACATAAAAGTTGATTGTAAGCATTAATTATATGTTTACCTACACAAGTGAAAATTGAAACTAAAAGAGATGTGTAATTTATGGTAACTAGGAACTATATGTACGCACAGTACAACTACAAGCTGTATGGACAGAATGGGAGGGTTGTATGGAAAACTATTTTAACTGTTTTTAGTAAATCATATTGTTGGGCAAAGTACTGGCAAGTTATTTTGATAATGTTTTATGCAAGAATATAATTCTATCATCTCTGAAATATCAAAAATCAATATGGTGAGAAAATAAAGAGCTACAGTTATAAGTAGGAAAGGTTAAACAACACATGGTAGTTCCAAATTCTAAGCATAAGTACCTATATGAAGACATAACATGCTTTCTCTAACAGGTAATGCAGAAACTTATAATTCAGAATTGTAAGTGTAAATGTGTGAGTATATTTATATAGACATGTTTTCAAATTCAGTTTAAATTCAGGATTCTTATTATAAGATGATCACTTCCTTGAAAAGAACTTTCAATGACAGGACAACACAGGATCACTGCCCATGTCACATGGGTTTCTTGAAGAAATGACTGATTACAAGTCTAGGGCAAGGAATACACAAGTTGTGGAGGTTGGAAAAGGTTATGCTGAGTAAAAGAAACTCATCAGAGATTATGAGAAGGGTTTTATTGGTCCAAAGTAGGACAAACTAACTAGCAATAATAATAAGAGCAGTGGGTAAAAACATCGCATGTGTTAAATATATAGGTTATAATCACACACACATGCACAGGAACACAAGTATACACACACAGAGAATGGACAAAAACAAATATGAGCAAGTTTTAAAGAATTCTAAGTGTCTTAGTCTGTTTTGTGTTGGTGTATTACTTGAGATGTGGTAATTTATAAAGAAAAGAAGCTTACATGGCACACAGTTTTGGAGGCTGGAAAGTCTAAGTTTGGGCATCCCTTCTGATGTGAGTGTCCTGCTAATTCAACTCTTGGTGAAAAGGGTAAGGTGAAGCAGGTGCGTGCAAAGACATTGCATAGCTAGACAGGAAACAAGAGTCTCAAAAGCAACGTTTGCTTTTATAACTCATTCTTAGGTAGTTAATCCAGTCTCGTGAGAGTGAGAATGTCCATAAGAGAGCATTAATCTACTCATGAGGGATCCACCCTCGGGACCCAAACACCAAGGCCCCTCCTTCTAACACTGCCACTCTGGCAATTAAGCTTCAACATGAGTTTTGGTGAAGATGGATGTAGTTAGATTATCATTTTACAATAATGAATGAATTAAAGGATCTATATCATGTCAATACCAGTAACATCAGAGAAAGAGTTCTTCAACAGCTCAGCAGGTCTTCTTGAAGAGCATACCACCACTGATAAAGTGGTCTTTTTCCTCCTACTACTTGTATGTAAGTCTCTAGATGTAACTTACAGGAAATGTAGAATTAAGAGAAACATGGCAAACTATACTGCAAAAATGCAAACATCAAAACCCAAATTGTGAAAACTGTAAGAAAAATGGTCAACCTTTTTTAGAACTGGATTTAAAAAAAGAAGAACATAAGGGGTTAAACTTTTGGGCCAAAGATTGCTCATAAAATATATGTATAATTTAAATTGAAATACATACATATATATGTATATAGTTTTTAACACATTAAAAACTGTAGTGTTCTTTAACAGTTGAACTATTGGCAGTAATCCCAGAAAACTGAAGATGTACTATGTTCACACAAAAACCTATATCCAAATGTTTATGGCAAATCTACTCATCATAGCTGCAACTAGAAGCAACTCAAATGTTTCACAATGGGACATTTCAGTACATATATACCATGGTATATTCAGCAATATGCAAGGAACACAATGTTGTTTCACGCAATACATTGGATAGATTTCCAGGAAATTATGCTGCTTGAAAAAAAGGCCAATCTCTAAAGGTTACATACAATGTGATTCCATTGATATAAGTTTATCAAAATTACAAAGTAAATAGAACAGATTAGTGATTGACATGAGTGAAGGACAAGGTGTCTGTGTGAGTATTATGGGTAGTATATAGTACTTGGGATATTTGAAGGGCTAAAACAGTCTTGTATCTTAGTGGTGGTAATGGTCACATAGATCTACATGCGACGAAATTGTATACAACTACATGAATATACGCACACACAAATATAAATACATGTATTTTATTATTCTTCATTACATTATTCCCCCCCACCCCCCAGCGGTAAGACAGAATTTATTTACAGAAAAGAATAGAGAAAACACCAAAGCTCCTGGTAGAGGGAGAGAATTCAAGTGGGGAGAGAGAATCTTTCTCTGTTTCTCTCCTGGTCTTTCCCCATCTCCTCCTTTAGGCCTATAGCCTCAGGGTATATATAGGTGTATGGGTTCCTTGGCCAGGAAACGAATGAATACAGTCCCTTCCACTGGGGACAAGGTGAGTGTATCAATGAATGGATACAGCCCATTCATGGAATTGAGGCCTAGGAGATTCACAAGAAATTGACCTAGGCATAGGAAATGGGGGTTCCACATTTAGTTCTAAGTGTAAAGTGAAGGAGACACCAAGGCACAGGTGTCTCCTTGGCAGTTGTCCAGGCTTTTGGATATTGGAGCCTCTGGTGGGGGTTGGAGGTCCCCCTCCTTGCCTGTCATCCAGCCCGCTGGCTCTTCAGCTGGCTGCCGCAGCACCAACACCACCAAGGAGGAGGCGGCAGGTCTGCCAGCTTCGCAGAGCTGGCTAGGGCACCAAATGTCCTGCATCAATTCTCCCTGTCCGAGTAGAAACTCTAACTGCTGTTAGGGAAAAGGGGCGAAGACTCAATCTAACTGCTTCCTGCTGAATCATGAGATGATAGAAGGGGGAAGTTAGGGTTCTCTGGAGGGAGAGTGATACATGGGTTCATGGACTGGAACCATCTTTATTGCGTGTGGCTTGATGACATTTCTGGAAAACATAAATCTGATTAGTGTAATCAGTAATAGGCGAAGGTAGAACAGCGTCAGGTCAGAAGCACTTATTCAGT